>OZ010656.1:28426086-28576086 GCA_963932375.1 Phania funesta
GAAATTTTCAATTCAATTTTCCTTTAACAATTTTCAATTTGTGCTCTTCTTCTAGGTAATGTTTAGATTTTTCCTTCCGTTCTGTATGAACCACACGATTGCACGTTCTAAATAAAACTAAAACGCAAAAATATGAAAAAGTGCGGCCACAACGTGTGTGGAAGACTACTTACTGGCTGGCCAAAAAGAAAAAAAACAGAAATAATTGTTTGTTGGATGCTGCTGACTGACTGCTTGCCGCTTGTTAGTTTGATTTTGACATGTTTTTGCTTTTATTACTCTTCATTGCCGTTGTTGTGGTATAAGGTGGCAAGCAAGCAAGTCGGGCTAACAGTTGTTGCTGCCAATATTTCCCCATATTGACTATGAAGAATTGTTTGAGAGATTGTAATGATGATGTGAGAAAATACAGACTGTTTACAACTAATCGTTGTTAAATGCACAAAAATAAAAAAAAAGTCTAAGCAACTCTCTCTGTTGGTTGTAGCTCGCTACTTGCGAGAGAAGATAAAACAAATCCCAACACTTCACTACGTTAATCGATGTGTCCAGTAGGGTAGTCACAAAGAAGATTATGTAGGATTTTCAGCTCAGTCCGATAATATTACCAAATAACCCTGGTTCCAAGTGTATACGAGGTGGTTAACATAGGCAAATGAAAATTTATACATATGTACATATACATATATATTTTTTTATTAACATTAGAAATGGATTAAATACACATACAGTAAGAAAAGAAGATTCGGTTATTTAAACAAAACTCAATATATTTTGTTTTTACAACAAGTAGCAAACGAAATAAAATTAAGTAAAATCAAATTAAATTAAATTAGCCACAATGCAATAAAAATAAGCAAATATCCTATGTAATGCACAGTGTAAAGTTTGAATAATTAAGGGACTAAAGTCAATATCTTAAAGGCGTGTAATACCAACTTGAGCTTTCACATGAGCTAATGGACGAAAAATGTAGGTGGGATATTTCGCAACCTTTCCGTATAAAATTCACGTATGATTTACCGTAGCGCATAAATTATATCTCCGATTTTAATAAGTACGGTGTTAATGGATTCGTTATTGCGGTGCGGTTAATATTTATTCATGTTTTTTTTTCTAAATTCAAAAAGGCGGCCATAGGAAATTCAGAGAGTAAAACCTATTGCGGTGGGCATCATGTGAAAGAGCATAAAAATATCATTTTAATGATACAATTCAATATAGTGGCCATAAGATGTTCAAATTTTTTATTTTTATTCACAAGGTATGTGCACTCATAATTTCGAGTGGTCCGATAAATCCAAAAATAACGTATGTAACTTTTTGTCCTACGCAGCAATTTTCAAAAGTTTTATGTTATCCTCCGCCTATTGGTTGGTTTTTTTTTAAATGTCGTTACAGAAATCTTAAAATCAAGCCACTCAGCCTTTTATTTCAAAATTCTCATTTTAGTACGATTTAATGTAGAAATCCTACAATTTCTTCGGGTACTAAAATGTCTATATATGATTCAAAAATACGATCTTCTTGCTTTGTTGAGGATCAAACTTCGACAAGGTTACAAAGTTATGAGCGAGTAAAAGCAGCGCAATTCGATTTGTATTATGATGAAGCAATAAACAAGACATTTTTGCGACCTTTTCTGAAATGTTGTAGGTATTTATGAAAGTGCTTTATCAAATCTGTTTTTTTTTTATTCAGCCATTGATGCCAATCTGTTTCAAATAAAGGAATGAAGGCAAATTTTGTATTCTATTTTGTTCGTGGTTTTATTTCTGTGAGATATTTATTTTGAACAAATTCACAAGTTTAGTTAGTGATAATATCACTACATGCTTGCGCAAACTTTATAACGATTCCGAACTCCACATACCTTTTTGGCGACTTCAAATTTATCGAGAAATATGATTCTTAGCCGAATCAAACATACTATACAATATTAAATGCATTTTTGAATTGTATTTAATTTTACAATATTGAAGTCTTTAAAAACTATGGTTCCCAGTGAATATATTCACACAAAAAATACATGCTAAATGGGTTTTTCTTATAGTAAATTAGTTCGACTTAAGTGAAAAACACATTATTTTGACATTAGATACCCTGGGTTCATACTTAAAGAAACGGTTCGTCATTTAAATTTAAATCATTTAATTTAGTGCTTAAAAGAAATAGAAAATTAGTGTTCTAAAGAAACACAGGCTCTTATTGAGACCGAATTGCTTTATTTTAAATTTTACTCATTTGTATTGTTCCGAACAGTATATTTTTATCAGCTGGGACTAACACTAAATACAATTTGTTTGCACTTAGATTGCAGCAAAATATGGATTTCGAATGGCTTCAAGCTTGAGCAAGCCAATTATGGCCTTCACAATGTTGCTAACTTCTTGTATGCTGTTCGCCCCTCCTCCTGGCTGCTTTCGGTTTCAGGTCAGCCCACACCTGCTAAGTCCAGATATCATGTACGGTGCGAATGACTTAAATAAGGAGTTCAATTTTATCAACTTTAGACGAACATATATTGTAAACCAGAAATTGGAGGATTACAAAATGTTGTACTTTTAAAATCCACATTCTAACTATTAAGTGATAACAATTTTGAAGCGATATTTTTGTAAGGCAATTTGTTTTTTTATTTACTTATAATAAAGCCGCACAACAATATAAATGTCAAAATAAGTTGCTATCCCAAATTTTTGCCGTTAAGAGTACTGAGATCAAAATATGGACAAAGTTCTTGATATATAAAATACTCGTACCTTCCTATTTTTGGGCAACTTGCCAGTTTGGTAAAACTTTCCTCATAATTCTTTTCCAAATTTGAAAATAAACAAATAATGCCAAACTAGCAGGTTGCTTAGATATGAGATGGTATTGTACATATCAAGAACGTGGACCTCATTTTGTTCTCAGTATTTTCAACGGTAGAAATTTTTAGCCGGAATTTAAGTTTTTTTTTTTTTGTAAATATATATATTTGTATGTGTAGAACTATTGTAGAACTATTGTAGAACTTTTTCAAAGTTTTATCAAATTTCAGCTCTATAGCTATAGTGGACGTGTCTCGTACAAATAAGGGGACACCCTAGTCCCCCTAGATAAAAAGTATACCAAATATTAGCTTTCCAGCTATACTAGGCCAGTAACCAGATACTAAATTATGCTGCCTTTACACCTTCATATATCGCGATGTTTCATATCTCGGTAAAACTTTCAAACTTGACCTATTAGGTAACCTATATTTAGAGTCCTTACATATCAAGTTTCATTACTTTATGATTAAATAAAGCATAATTATTAGGGGGGAAATAGCGCGACTGGTTTCGTGTAATATACACACTGCGTGCATAGGCCTGAACTTGGTAGTACACCACTACCGTGCGCCTTAATTAGGAGTTTTGACACAAATCACTCGAATAAGGAATTGCTTACGCAATTCTAATCGACGGATGTTATACTGTCATAAAAATGAAATAGTTTTAGTTTAAATATAAAAAATGGGAAGCGTACGAACCGCGATTCAGCGTAAAAACAAAAACTATTTCTACAGCAAGCAAAAGTAAACAAAATATACACACACACAAACACATATACAAGACTACTAAGCCAGCAACTGAAATAACTGATACGCAATTTCGCGTATGTTCGGGACATTTCAAGAAGCGGCCGTGATCTGTATATAAAGGCGCCGTCCACCGCAGAAGATATAGTTGACTTTGAGATTTCATAGAGTGAACATCTGTGTGTACAAAAGAAGTGTTAAGTGTACAGTGTCAATTAGTACTAAAAAGTTGTATATAAGAGTTTTAAGTACCGAATAAAACTGTGTACTGATAAAATCATAAAAGAGGGTGTATTTTCATATTTACAATTAAACGAACCCTTCAAAATAACGTTTATTGTGGTAATAAACGTAACAACTGGTGTCAGAAGTAGAATTGTAAAAATAAAAAGTAAGAAAAAAAAATTTAAGTTTGACGAGCTGAAAGTAGATCAGCTAAAAAAGAACTGAGCAAGTTTGATCTACCAACGGCGGGCAATAAGGCAGAACTCCAAAAGAGGCTAATAGAAGAATTCAAGTGACGTGGTATTGACATCGGTCTACGTGAATTCGAGGAAAAAGAGGAGCTCGAGATATCTACCCCTACCACAAACACTAATATGGACTTCAACGTAATGTTGGCCGCTATGATGGAGAAATTTCAAGAAGCTTCTAAGACTAACAGCGAAAGACCCTTAGCTGAGGTCAGAGCCAACAACGAAAGACAAGAGGAGAAATTTCAAGAAGCTTCTAAGATCAACAGCGAAAGACTCTTAGCTGAGGTCGGAGCCAGCAACGAGAGACAAGAGGAAAGACTCTTAGCTGAGGCCAGAGCCAACAACGAGAGACTAGAGGAAAAATTTCAAGAAGCTTCTAAGATCAACAACGAAAGACTATTAGCTGAGGTCAGAGCCAACAACGAGACACTTCAGGAAATTTCAGAAGTTATGGGCAAACGAGTGGATGCTATAGAACTAAAAGTTAGTGAGCTTAATGAAAATTTTCCGGCGTAGACGCAGAACTTCATGAGTTAAAGAACAAGATGAGCGATCCACAAATTCGAGAAGGACCGGCAAGAATAATCTCTGAGCACGCCAGCAACATAAAGGCCCCGAGCTTTGATGGTAGCGCACCTTTTAATGTATTCAAGTTCCAAATCGAAACCGTGGCTAGCAAAAATAAATGGGACAGTGAAGAAAAAGCTATAGAACTAATTCTTTCTTTAAAGGGAACAACAGCAGCGATCCTTGAAAGCATACCATCTGGCTGCAGAAATAGCTACGACGACATAATGGTGGCCTTGCAACGTAAGTACGGTGGCGAACATAAGCGAGAACTGTACAGAATGGAATTAAGGGGCAGAGTGCAGAAGCCGAATGAAACGCTGCAAGATTTCGCGATGGAAATGGACCGTTTGGGGCAGCTGACTAACCCAGGCGAGAACCATCCATTCCTGGACCAGTTCAAGACAGAAGCATTTGTAAATGGCATACGGGATCCAGATATGAGATATGCAGTTTGCGCTATGCAGAAGTCGTCCTTTGCGCAAACCATTTCGTACGCGCTGGCCGAGGAGATCGCAAAAGTTATATCCAAGCCACAAGTCTACAAGGTGCGGCGACTTGATGCTGATACGCCAAATTGCGAAGACAAAAGGAGCGAGATAGAAGAGATGGTCAAGCAAATACAAGAGGAAAGATGCAAATCTCGCGTCAAATGCTTTAACTGCGGTAAGCTTGGCCACTTCCAGCGCAACTGCAGATCAGCAAAGAAAAGACCAAGATCTGCTTCGCCATCGAGGGAAAGCAAACATGCGAATAGCACCGAATCGCATGCGTCACCGTTAAACTAGATCGAGCTAGCGCTGAGGGGCAATAGCTAGCTCCTACAACCGATGGCCCCACAATCTCCATTTCCATCATGCAGCAAAAGAACAGCAACCTTACTGCTTGCGATCTTATCAACGGAAAGAAACAGGTCCTCACCATAGACACAGGAGCATCTCAGTCTATAATAAGGCCCGATTTGGTAAAAGGAGCAGTAGAACCGCTAAATAATATACGACTACGCACTGCTACTGGGGATTCAGCTACCGTCTATGGAAGAGCCAGGGCAAGACTGACTATCGCAAACATCAGCGTCGACCATGTGTTTGTTGTCGCCGACATATTGGATGAAGTTATTATCGGTACAGACTTCATGATAGCCCACGGGGTTGATCTGCCCATGAGAGATCAAATAATGGTATGGCTATGGCGCAATGTCGAGATACCCCTGGATGTTGGATATGAGAGCAGGACCACATTAAGGAAGCTGTTTGCCGCTGAACACCAGAAATTACCACCTCAGGCAGAAACTATAGTATGGGCACGTGTGGAGGAAGATTGTGTGGATAACCGGTTGTGGGTTGTACCACCAAAAGAACTAAAAACCAAAATCATAACAGCTCGAGCCCTTGTGGAAACCTGCGACGATGGACGATGGAGTTCCTGTAAGAGTACTTAATCTGTCCAAGTGACAGAAATTTTGATATTGGCCGGCAGGAGCCATAATTAATTGTGCGGCGAATTCAGTTTGGCCCAAAACAACAGCCAAAGAGCGAGATTTACTGGCAGAACAGGTGGAAAAATGGGTAGGAGGCCTGACATCTCCTGACAGAAATAAAGCTAAGCAGTTGCTTAGAAAACATGCCTCCGTCTTTGCCTTGAATAATAAAAGCGAAGGTAGAACCGCAGTCGTGAAACACGAAATTAACACAGGCGAAGCGAGGCTTATAAGACAAGCACCCAGGAGTATTCCCCTAGCAAAGCGAACTGGTCAACGAAATGGAGCGGAATGGAGTCATTGAGCCATCTTCCAGTCCGTGGAGCTCGCGAATAGTTTTGGTGAAGAAGAAAGACGGCAGCACCAGATTTTGCCTTGATTTAATGACGTCACAAAGAAAGACAGTTATACACTGCCCAGAATTGACGATACCTTAGACACGTTGGCCGGAACGAAATGGTTCTCTACCTTGGGCTAGCAGAGCGACTATTGGCAGGTAGAGATAGCCGATAAGGACAAGGAAAAAACTGCCTTTAGCGCGAGCGATGGTCTATGGCAGTTCAAGGTGATGCCATTTGGACTCTGCAACGCTCCAGCTACTTTTGAGCGTTTAATGGAACGTGTGCTTAAAGGTCTCAATTGGAAGACGTGCTTGGTATATCTGGATGACATAATTGTGATGGGGAAGACTTTTGACGAACACCTAAAAAACCTGCATGAGGTGTTTAAGCGTATAACAGCTGCAGGATTAAAGCTAAGCGTAAGAAATGCGCTTTGTTTCAAAAGGAGGTTAAATATTTGCGGCATCGTGTAACATCAAAGGGTATATCCACTGATGAGGACAAAATACTGGCTGTAAAGGACTGGCCTCGCCCACGGAATCTTCATGAGCTTCGTAGTTTTCTGGGGCTTTGCACTTACTACAGGAGATTTGTGCCGAATTTTGCTCAAATTGCTGCTAGTTTGCATGAGTTGACCAGAAAGTCGCGACCATACCACTGGAGTGAGGGCGGAAAATGTCATTGGCTACTACAGCAGAGTACTGTCCAAGCCCGAACGAAATTACTGTGTTACACGACGGGAGCTTTAGGCAGTGCTGGAGTGTGTCAAACATTACCACAAATACTTATATGGTCACCACTTCATCTTAAGGACAGACCACTCCGCATTACGTTGGCTGCTGCAATTTAAGAACCCCGAAGGGCAGCTCGCACGCTGGATTGAACGTCTGCAAAGCTACGATTTTAGGATCGAACACAGAAAAGGTGGAAAACACAATAATGCTGATGCCCTTTCAATACGGCCATGCAACGTAGAGTGCAAGCACTGCACAAAAGTCGAAAAAAAGGAATGTGTCTTTAACGTGCGGCTGACCCAAATTAGCTCAGGGGAAGACTGGTCTAAGGAACAGAATGACGACCCCATTTTGGCAAAGATTATGTTGGCTAAGCAGGATAACAAAAGACCCACCCGCAATGAAATATCGGCAGAAAGCCCATTAGCAAAAGCGTACTGGGGCCAGTGGAATAGCCTAAAATTAATAGATGGCTGCTTATATAGATCTTGGGAAAGTACAGATGGCAAATTTACAACGGACTTAATTGTCGTGCCCACTTCCAAGATAAATGAGGTAATGAAGCAGTTCCATAACGGTTCTAGTGGTGGCCACCTGGGCATTCCAAAAACTTTGGAAAAGATAAAACAGCGATTTTACTGGGTTGGATGCCAGCAGTCTGTAGCCGATTGGATAGCTAATTGCGAACAATGTATTGCGGCCAAGGGTCCAACAAGAAAAAGTCGCGGGAAGCTTCAGCAATACAACGTAGGTGCCCTTTTTGGGCGGATAGCTATCGATGTAGCAGGTCCATTCCCTGTCAGTGATGCTGGTAATAGATTATTTCAGCAAATGGCTCGAGGTGTATGCCATTCCAAACCAAGAATCTAAAACGGTGGTAGACGCATTTTTCAACAATTGGGTGTGTCGATACGGTGTTCCGATAGAATTGCATTCTGACCAGGTACGAAACCGCTATATTTAAAAAAATGTGCGAATTATATGGCATTAAAAAAACGATAACGACATCGCTACATCCACAGTCTGATGGCATGGTAGAAAGATTTAACCATACGCTGGAAGAATACCTCAGAAAAGTGGTCCGTACACACCAAAAGGATTGGGATGAGCATATACCTAAGCTGAGCATATTCCACCTCACGTAGTCCAGCGAAAATCCTGTTTGGAACAGAACTGAAACTGTCAGCGGACTTAGAGTTCGCTGTTAAACCTAAACCTGTGTGCGAAGACAATGGAAACACTCTTCAGGCACAAGAAGACCTTCACGAGCTTCATGAATTGGTCCGTAACCGCATTAAAATGTCCAGTGATAAGATGAAAGCCAGATATGATAGAGCAGCAAACACGGAAGGATTTACCGAAGGACAAATGGTTCTACTGTTTAACCCACAACGCAAGAAAGGATTATCCCCTAAATTACAAACCTACTAGGAGGGACCTTACAAGGTGACGTAGTTTACCGGATACAGAAGTGCCATAGCCCGAGGTCCAAAATGAACAACTAGGCAAATATGGAAAAGGTGATGTTGAGCCTGTTCGGGACGAAAAGGGCTTAAGTGGGCGGTAGTGTTACGAAGTAATAGTCAAAGATGTGTGAAACGACCTATTGTACAAATTTACTAATACGCAGAAATTCCCCGAACCGAGATTCAGTTTAGAAACAAAAACAATTTCTACAGCAAGCAAAAGTAAACAAAACAAAAGTAAAAACACACACACACATATACAAGACTACTAAGCCAACAACCGAAATAACTGATGCGCAATTTCGCGTATGTTCGGGACATTTCAAAAAGCGGCCGTGATCTGTATATAAAGGCGCCGTCCACCGCAGAAGATATAGTTGACTTTGAGATTTCATAGAGTGAACATCTGTGTGTACAAAAGAAGTGTTAAGTGTACAGTGTCAATTAGTACTAAAAAGTTGTATATAAGAGTGTTAAGTACCGAATAAAACTGTGTACTGATAAAATCATAAAAGAAGGTGTATTTTCATAGTTGCAATTAAACGAGCCCTTCAAAATAACGTTTATTGTGGTAATAAATGTAACAATGTGTTTAGCTTTAAAAATTATATGGATCATAGATATCTTCAGATTGACATAAATAACTGGCGGAAGATTAATTTACACCTGAATACATTCAAGCATATGCTCTTTACACATGTAGTGGCTATAAAATTAAGTTGGTAAATAGAATTATGGACCTTGGAACACTGTTAGAAGTTAAGTTAAATTACTTACAACATATAATGATGACCTGGCAATTAATAAAGCCATTGGTATCATAGCTTTGATCATGGAATGATTATATAATACATGTGATTTGATTCATATTAATCATATCGTATACATATGTACTTATTCAGAAACGTTCCCAAACGACCAGTACGTTCCTATACTCCATTACGTGTTAAAGCTTTCCGAACAATTTTAAAATGTTTAATAGACTTTTCCTTTACTCTGAATATTATAAAACGTAGTATTATCGCTAATTAAAACAATTAACGGGCTTATATAATCTATTAATTATTAGTAGACTTAAGCAAATAAATAAATATATATAGATATATCGGCATTTAAATACAAGCATTTTAATTAAAGCGATACAAATATGCAGTATTCGCTAAAAATTGTGAATCACCTGGATAGTAACCTCCTTTATATTTTGAATAATATAAATTCCAAATGAAATAAGTGATCATAGATTCTTCGTGATTCCAAGGCTGACAAAAAAAAATTATTTTCATGTTATTAAATTCTGAGAATAAGATGTGAATTTTTTTATTTCTATTATATTTAGTTTACGTCAATCACAAGCATATCAGTTATATTATATACGAGTACATACATATTGATATGTATATACATGTGTATGTATAAATACTTTTGAAATAGCTCGCAGTATGGTGGTTTTAAATACAGAAATTTATCATTTGTGTTGGTAATTGAAAATCTGGCATCATTATATCACTTTATGTAATGCAGTTTCATGCAACTCTTTTTGCTACTTACTGCCTTTTGTGTACAAATCACATGTATTCCTTTTTACGTCCTTCCTTTTAATTTTTTTTTTTTGTTTTTTTGTTTTATACTGTATTTTATTTTATTGAATCTTTCTATTAAAAGAAATTCACAATAAGTATTCAAATCTTATTTCTAAATTATTATTTACTAGTTAGTACCAACGTAATAACTAATTTTTTGTGTTCAAATCTTAAAAATCTATCTTCTATTGTGTAGAGAGAGCCGCCTTGCCAGGCTCAATGTGTCAGTTCTTTTTAGTCTCTGGTGGCCGTCAAATTGCAATAAATTGCGTGCTAGAGTGTTGGGATGTGCGACTAGTTTGTTCACGTATTTGGACGTGTATGTTTTAACTTCTTCGTGGATAGTGGGAACTTTGAGATCCCTATGTATGTTTTCATTTCTTATGTACCAGGGGGCGCATACGATATGACGTAAAATCCTAGACTGTCTTCTCTGTAACTTCTGGATGTTTGATGCACAGGCAGTACCCCACAGCTTAATACCATATTGGCTTTATAACGGATTTGTATAAAAGGACTTTATATTCCAAAGCCAAAGTTGAGTTAGGATTTATTAGCCAATGCAGTTGATTTGTTCGAAGCTTTATGAACGTTATTTATACCTCAATGTGACGGGTCCAAGTTAGGCGCCGATCTAGGTGGATACCTAAATATTTGACGTGCGTTTCCGCTGGAACCGTGGTATTAGTTATTGTGATTGGTGGACAATTTTGCCTTCTAAGGGAAAACGTTACATGAGCACATTTTGATGAATTTACCTTTATTCTCCACTGTTTTAGCCAGTCTTCTAGCTTATGAATATGGGACTGCAGCTTTTCAGATGCATCCTTTGGATCATTACTGACACTTATAATTGCAGTGTCGTCTGCAAAGGTTGATGTATATGTATGTGGGCTTGTCGGCATATCCGCTGTATAGATGATATATAACAGTGGCCCTAGCACACTACCTTGAGGTACTCCTGCACTGATTTTCCCACATCTTGAAAGCTGGTCCTTTGACCTTACTTTAAAAGTTCTATCGGACAAATAGCTTTTTATAAGCTTGCGGGTGTTTTCAGGTAGAACCCGAACTATTTTAGTAAGTAGCCCATCATGGCAGACTTTATCAAATGCTTGGGAAATGTCTATAAATAAAGCTGAACAGTATTGCTTTCTTTCAAAAGCCGATCTAACAATGGTAGCGATTCTATGGACTTGTTGAATCGTATTATGCCTTGCTCGAAAACCAAACTGATGATCTGGAATAACGTTTTGTTCATTTAGAAAAGGAGTTACACTCGAGACGAATAATTTTTCAAATATCTTTGACAAAACTGACAGTAGGCTAATTGGCCTGTAGGATGTAATCTGGCTTGAGTCCTTTCCAGGTTTCGGGATCATAACAATTTCAGACATCTTCCAAGAGTATGGGAAGAAGCCGACGCGCAACGTGGCATTAAATATGTAAAGTAAAATTCTTACAGCTGAATTAGGTAAGTTTCTTATCATTGATCCTGTTATACGATCAGGTCCAGGTGATTTCTTTATATCCGTATTTTTAATTGTCGATTTTAAAGAAGACAACCGAAATTTCATAGGATCATTCACGGTGTCACTAATTATTGGAATAGTGGAATTGCTTATATCATGTGGTGCAAAAACCTTCTCTAATTGCTTTGCGAACGCATTTGCCTTTTCACTTGAGTTTTTAGCCCAAGTACGGTCTTCAAGTCTTAGTGGGGATTCGTAAGCAATAGGACATTGTAAGTGCTTTACAGCTTTCCACAGACTATAATCCGTGTTTTTCATTGGATCCAAGTTTTTAAAAAGTTGTCGATAGCGAGTTGGTGTTTCTGTCTCAATTTACTCCGTAAGTTTTTTTGACATAAGTTCATTTGCATTTTTATGTGTGGTGAACGACTATTTTGTCATTGTCTTCTTAGTCTTCTTTTCTCAATGACGAGCATCTGAATATCTGCTGTTGCCTGGTGCGTTATTATTTTAGCTGATGGCTTTGTTGGCGTTGCAGCTATGGCTGCGGCAGTCACGACGTCTGTAAAATGGTCTACAGCTGCTTGAATATCAGCTGGATTTCTCAGTGGGATGTTCAAAGGTAAGTGAGGGCTCACATACATTTTATATTTTAACCAATTCGTGTTTCTGTTCGCGTAGAAACTAAGGGTTTTAGGTGCACTGACAAAACTGTCGTGTAAAATAACAATTGTAGGTGAATGATCAGAAGATAGGTCATAACATGAATTAACTAAGAGTTGATCAAGTTTGATGTTTTTTACTATAGCAAAATCAATAAGGTCTGGCAACTTATTAAAGTCTGTGGGCCAATAGGTGGGTTTACCGGCAGATACGACGTCAAGCTTGTTTGTTTCAACTGTATAATACAACTGCCGACCTCTAGGACTAAGGAGTCTGGATCCCCAATATGTGTGCTTTGTATTGTAATCGCCAGTGGCAATAAATTTTTGCCCTAGCGTAGCCAAGAACCTGGCAAATTCATGGTGTTCGATTTTATGCCTAGGTGGGCAATACACTGAGGAGACTACAATTTTAAAATCAGTAAGATTTATGGTCGTGGCTTGCAAAAAGTCTTCGTTGAATTCAGGCAATGGAAAATGCCTTACGTTTTTTAGGACTATAATGGCAGTCCCACCACATGCCCTTTCCCTTGGGTGTTTGGTGTCATATATAAAATACCCATCAATTCTAAAGCAGTTTTTTATAGTGAAGTGTGTTTCAGAGACTAATAGTATGTCTATATCATGTGCTAGCAGGAAGTGTTCTACTTCATATTTATGTTGGGAGAGCCCGTTAGCGTTCCAGAAGCATATTTTTAACTGGTTCATTTTTTGCCTTGCAGAAGCATGTTTTGGGTTCGCATCATTTCCTGAAACATACCCTGCATAGTTGTCATGAAATTATTCATTGTCTGTATTAAGTTCTCGATCGAGCTCGAATTGTTGGTGAGGGGTGTCTGAGCATCCTCTTTTAAGACGTGGGCATATGAATGTTTATGCGCATTAGAACTTTTGGCATTCACATTAGGTAAATCATTTCTCAATGTTTGGGCATATGAAAAGTTTGGCTTAGTGTGTGGCTGTGTAGCTTGTGTACTAGCAACAGAACCAGCATGAAGCCGAGGAAATTGGGAAGCTTTATATTGCTCATAATCAGGTTTGCGTACGACTTTCGCATTATCTTTTACATATTGAAATACTTTGCAGCCCCTGTAATTTGCTGTATGGTTTTCACCACAGTTGCTGCATTTTTTGACCTTGGGGTCTGTTTTGGAAGAAGTGCATTCCAAAGTCCGGTGCGGATCACCGCAAACAACGCATACGGATGGTAGCTTGCAGTAGGTTTTCGTGTGTCCGAATTCCTGGCAATTGAATAAACTTGTTCCTTTTCCTTTTACATATTGTTCCGAGATCAAGTTATTTTATTACGAAATCCCAACAGGTTATGGGCCCAGACCTTGATTAAACAAGTGTAAAAGAACCGAAGTAAAATAGTTTAAAGTTATTTTTTGAAAATGTCGATCTCAACAAGCTTTAACATTGAAAAATTAATCGGACGTGAAAACTACGCAACTTGGTCGTTTGCGGTTAAAAACTTGCTGCAACACGAAGAGCTGTGGGAAACCGTGGAAGGTAAATATCCAACGACAGGGATGGATACGAAAATTGACACCAAGGCAAAAACGTAAATTATTTTGCTTGTGGACAAAATAAACTATGTGCAGAAAAGAAGTGTGGGATAAATTAAAATCGGCTTTTCAGGACTCCGGCCTTACAAGGAGGGTTGGTTTATTGCGACAATTAATTACTACAAGTTTTTCTACTTCTGACTCCATCGACGACTATGTAAGTAAAATTGTGTCAACGGCCCATAAACTAAAAGAAGTAGATATGCCAGTAAATGATGAATGGATTGGGACGCTGTTATGTCGAAAATTCACAAAAAATTAGTATTTTAGGAAATTTTAACAAAATCTATGTTAAATAAATATATAAGTATATCGAACAAAAAACAAATCAAATTTCACCACAAATGGGGAATTCAGTAAAAAAAATTACCAATAAATTTAAATATCATAAAAATCATAAATTTTAACAAAAATCGAAATTAATTTGAAAAAAGAAAATTTTACCAAACTTCGAACATTCACCACAAAAATAAAAAAAGTCCAAAAATTTTAAATTACAAAAATAACAACATTTGTACAAAAAAATCCCTCGTAAAATAAAAAATTTTGCCAAAATTGAAAATTCACCAAAAATTTGAAAATATGCCATAAATCGAAGAATTGGAATAAAAAATGTAATTGATAAAAAAATCAGTATTTAGCTAAGACACAAAATTTAATAAAAAGAAAACCAGAAAATTAAAATTTTGTAAAAACGTCAAATTAGAAAATTTCTAATTTCGCAACAAATCGGGAATTCACCCAAAAAATCCAAAAATTCACAAAAACATTTTAAAATCATAAAAATTAAGTATTTTATAAAATAATTAAATTAATAAAAAAAAAATAATTTAAACACAATTTAGGAATTTACTAAAATTTAAATGTTCGCCACGAAACCAGACTATAGTCTAAAACTGTTCAAAATTTGGGATAAGTTCAAACGTTAAAAATTTTCTAAAATTCACCACAAAATCAAAAATCTGGAATAAAACAAAATAATTCCAAAAATATCAAAAGTCATAATTACTAAAATATACAGGCATGTGATGACACTCACGCCACAGATATAATCTGTGCTCACGCGATTGTCAAATCTCATGTGAGTTGCAAATCGCCAAACTTTTTTCAGCATGTGATGAAACAGGCACGTTTTACTTGCGAGTTGCCATTTGTATTTGAACACAAAATTCTCGAATTTTAAAATTTTTAATTTTTGTATTTAGGAAGAAGATAAAAACAACCAATTACTTTCATTAAATTATTAACAGCACTAGTAGCACATATTTTTCGAAGATAATTTGGCACAGCTGTTTGTTGAAATCGTCAGTACAAAAGATGCGATTGTCATCAGATGCCTGATAGTTTTATTATAATTATCCCTATATTTCAAGTAATAATTCGTTTAAAATAGTTGCGATACTCTAAAGTTTGGTCAACTCGTAGTCGTTCAAAATAAATGATTTTGCCCTTCTAGATAGGTAAGCTACTACTATGTGCACCGTTTAATCTTCAATATCGGTACGATCGATGTCAATAAATATGTAGTATGTACTTACGTAATTCTAAATTCTTTCAAACATAACAAAACGAAAAAAGTAAAAGGAACCTGAAGTTATCATCCCTGTGCGAGAATGTTCGTTTTATATTTGTGCTTTTGAGCAAACTTTAACTAAATTTACATTAATGAAATTAGTTTCATGAAATTTTTGTTTGTGGGCAAGAGATCTAGAAAGCAAGCGCATCTGTACAGATCTTATCAGCACAAAAAATAGCATGCCATTAATTTCATTTCAGTATGTAAATGTAGTCCTACCAGGTAATATCTTAATACCGTTGTTGTTGTCTAAAGTATATCGATTAATTTTTTGAAATTGCTATTTGAAATCGAAACTTGAAGCCGACTTCTCTTCTGAGTGATTGTAATAATTTTTGTACAACTACATACTTATTTAGTCTCTGAGTTTTTCTTCTGACTACTGTTTTTCCATATACATGTATTTGGAGACATCAGTCAAGTTAAAATAAACAAGAGTCTACACAAATTTTCGAGTTCATAAGAAATTTTTTGTATACCCTTCAAATTTCTCTTTTCTAACAACTACAAGCACTATGTGGATATTATTTGGGAACGCAGTAAATTTGGTTTAGAAAATCTTTAAGGCGGACGGTAGTGCACCAGGCGAAGTTCAGGCCTAAAGCACACAGTGAGTATGGTACACGAAACAATTCGCGCTGTTTTAACCCCCTCAGAACTTTAATCATAAAACCTCAAACATAAGGAGTGCATATTCACTGACTCACTCATCAACACGATGGACACTTCCAATGTAGCTAGAGAGCTAAAAATTGGTATACAGGTAGGTCTTAGGGCAGAAGGCAAAGTTTTTTGCAACTTTTTAGTATGAGAAAGGATTATAGAAAAAATTAACCATTTCATTGGATTTATCTACATCATTTTTTTTTATAAATATTACATTTTCTGCCCGCTAGTTGTAACAAGCCATCGTGAATAGCCATAAATCTGTTCAGTCATCGTACATTTAGCTGCTCTCACGCTGTTGATGGTCGGTACGTGTTCGAACAGAGTTATCCAAATAATTGTTCGCACAACTCTGTTATACCATTACAATAGCAAAATACATACAGACAAAACGCACGTAAAACAAAAACTATGCTAAGAACATCGAAACAATCTCGATGAGAGACAAAAAATTATGGTCAAACTGAACAGGAATACATCTACACGTATTCTATAAATATATATACACATTTGTTATTTAAAATAAGGTGATCAGTAAATAAATTTTTAATAATTCGTCTCTGACTATTTAGTTTAATAATATTTTTATTTTTATTAAAAATAAAAAGTATGCAGGAAAGGAGAATAATTAATTTTGAAGTTAAAAGAAAATATCAAGTGTGTGCAAATATCGGAAAACTAATTTGTTTATAGCATTTTAATCCTTGTGAACTAGATTTTAATAAAATATGATGCATTTAAAATTTTAGATATTTATTTTATTTAGCAGAATTATTTATTCCGTGTTTTCAATTTAATATGTTTACGCAATCAATAGGTTTCAGCCTTTTTTTTAATAGATTGAAATTAGTCGTTCAAAAGTTAACAAAGATTTATGGCGAAACCGAGTATAAATTTTGTAGACAAATAGTTATTCTTTAAATAACTTTTTTGAATATGAAATTAATAATTGGAAGTAAAAAATAACAAAATGTTTGTAAAACATAAGCAAAACTGGCAACTCTGCTTTAGTTTCACTTCTTTCTCTTTGTTTTGTTTTAGTTATCTGTATTTTAACATTTTGGTCCAAAAACGCAACAATAAAAAGCCCTGTTATTTTTGCAGTTTAATTGTTGAAGAATTGTTCTAATCTATTATAATTACCTAATTAGCCTTACAATTTGTGCTTATGTTTTCATGAGTTGGCCTCACTGTTTTGCGATATAATTGCTTACAGCTGAGAAACTCAAGTGGAAATAGTAAATGCCGTCATTAATAAATTCTGCTCAACGAAAACTAGTATAAAGGTGTAGAAAAAAAACGTTTGTAAACATACTGTGGCAAAGTGATTGGAAATGCATGTTTCTTATATGAAGTTCGCTATTTATGCATTGACATTTTTAACGTACGCGTATTCTGGTTATGGCTCCAGTACAATCGCACACTTACGGGATGCAATTATAGCGGCAGAAGCCATTTTCGGTGACGTCTTTAAGAACCTTATTACTGTCCTCAAGAAATTCCACACGGTACAAGAAGTTTTTGATGCGGCGGTAGAAGAACAATGTGTTTTTAAATGTCCAACATTAGAAGGTGGACCAGGTTAGTACGTGTAAAAAAGTCCTACTTTTGGAAATTTTCTTTTCAAATTACGTAAATTTTAATAATTTATCAGTCATAATTATCCACGTAGTAAAAAAGAAATTCTAAAAGAACATTGCATCGGTATCCGCAATATTACATTTGTTGGTGGGTTCAGTGTTTACATATTCCTAATCAGCTGTTCCAGTTCCAGCACGGTTGAGTGAGTATGTATGATGTGCAATAAACTGGAAGAAAAATTTATTTGTTGCCATTCAACCATGTTTTATATAGACATATTTTATTCTACGTGTTCCAATAAGAAAACGAAGTTGAAAGCTTTCGTATGCAAGATGCGGTTGATACTAAACAGATGTCGCTGTGAAACAAAAAATTTGTCTACAATGGTGTATAGTGTCAGTGACCGTTAGATGGCACTTGTCAGAAAATAATGCACCACGGCATAATCCCTTCATGAAAATTTAACAGGATTTTGTTTAGTATACACAAATTGGTTGATAAGTTTTTTCATTATTTAATTTTGGAATATTTTATTACTTAACCAATCTCAATCAAATTAGCCATATATCCATAAAATTCCAACCGAAGGATATAATTCCCGGAGCACTGTTGGTACTTGGTACATACATATTTACATATATTTAAATAAAATAGAGTCCTTGTGAGAGCTAGAGGTAGGTGCCCTCTCAAGGTGAATTTCCTTTAGTTTTTTAGATGACACTATAACTGTATTGGAGTTATAAAGGCCAAATAAAACTCAAAAATTAAACAATTGGCTCTTTATTTTAATTATAGTAAATTTTGTAAATTTAAAATATAGTAAAAAAGTTTATAAACAAGCCAGTTTCTTAATTTTTAATGGTTGGTCCTGCGTAAAAAATATGTATTTAGGTAAATTTGTAGGAAATCTTGCAAGCTTTAACTCTTATATAAACCGATTTATTCTAAAAGCTGTACAGGCATGTGATGACAATCGCAAATCGCCTAATATTTGCGATTGTGACTTGAACTCGAAAGAGAGGTGTGATGGAAATCGCAAACGCAAGAAATTTCGCGACTTCAAATCGCAAGGGCAATCTCAAGTGAACTGTTATATTTCGCCTGAACCAAACACCAAAGAAACAAATAAATGATGAATAAAATAAATTTGATATGTTTTTCTTTATTTTAAATCATAACTAATAATATTTATTACCAATTCTTATTAAAATAATGAAATTTAAAAAATGCATTAAGATTTTGTTAAATTTGTCTTCAACAACGATTTCAACAAACTAGCCAATCGCACTATTTTAGGTATTGAACTTTTATTCATTCGCGTGGAAGTTATATCCAAAATCATTATAAATGCACTTTTGTTTAAACGATATAAGGCTATAAAACTCAACAAAAAAGAAAAACACATACCATCACTTCAGCTTTACATCTGTACATACACATTGCACTTAATACAGTACAGTATATTCTTACACTTGTTCTTGTATGTCCAATGGATTGGAAGCATCTCTTAATGAACGCTTTTTAATGCATTCTCTTCTGGAATAATTGTTTTTTAAAGCTAATATAACACACAATAACACATGTTTTATTGTTCGTATACAACTTCGAAAAATGGCAACTTTGACAATCGCGGGAGTGTCATCACATGCCTGGTAGTTTCAAGCCTAATAGCGAAAACAAAAAATGTCAGCTTTAGATGGCCTCTTCCCTCTGTCTTTTTTAGTGCTAATCAAAATTAATGTAAATTAGGATAATACATTATAGTCTTACATTTTTTTTGTTTTATGTTGTTTCAAATTCCTTTAATTTGTAGAAAAAGTGCTTAACTTGTTACTAGAAATATTCTTAGCTAAATATGTTATTGTTGTAGGGTATTCTTTATTTCACACTGAAGTGAAAAGCTTATAAGTATTATAGCCTTGTGTTTCTTACTAACACTGTTAATACATTTTAAAAGAAGCATATTTATTCTGTTTTGGCGCATTGTGGATTTGAATATGACTTGATACTTTGTGCAACAGCAGCGACGGAAGATAAAATATTGTCTACATAAAAGACGGTATCTTACCGGGATGTACGACTTTAAGCGTATCTCTATTAATATTAGTTTTATGCTATATTCATAAAAAAAAATATATACCTGCAAATATATAAAAAAGTGCAAATTTTCTGTAATACGGTATTGCATTTATTAAGGCAAAATATAAGTGCTTGCTATGAAGTGCATTTTTCATAAAAAGTATTTACAGCCGCGTGTATAGCAACATGGCTTCCGCCCGGCTCACTAGCATTTTATAAATTGTTAGATACTACTTGTAGATTTATTTTCGGTGTAGTTTTTTTGGAACAAATTTCCGTCATCCATTGTCCAGTTTGGTTTGGAGGCAATCCGGTTTCGGCTAAGTGTCATTTTTTGTTCTGAGAAGTTTGCATCAATTCGTTATTGTTTGTCAGGTAACTATTTGTCATGTGAGCTAATAGCAGGTGCACCTCGTTTATCACGTACGCATATGTAAGGTGTGAACAGGTATCAGTTAAAGCTTGTTGGTCGGATGTTTTTGTAAGGATTGCGGATGGCAGGTAAATGGTACAGGCAGTTTTTTTCTTTCTTTAGTTTGTCACCAGGTCGGATGTATCTCTATGGGTTGATAAACGTTTACGGTTACTATTTTATTGCATCAGAATTGGTGTTTTGACATTTTTATGTCATTATTGTGTATTACAATTTAACTAGAAGTTTTGTAGCATTAGACATCGATATTTTAGAGCGATTGTTGATTATTGAATTCGTAAACTATAAAGCTAATGTTACAACAAAATGTTAGAAAAATTAAATGATATGTATTCGCATGCCAATAGAGAAATATATTATTAAAAACTTTACGATTTATAAGTGCAATTTGAAAAAATGAAAAAAAGTTGTGAAAAATCTGCTATACAGACTTCATGATTATAACACCATTTGAATAATGAATTTAATTTTAGACTAACTCGTTGTTTAATTTAAACTTCAAAAATGCCGTAATGGTTACTACCATCTCAAATAGAAATAACTTATAAAATTCGGTTAGGCATTGAGCGGTAAATATATCATATATAATCTAATGATATTGAGCTCCAGACATTCTTTATTGCGTTCTTTCTTTGTATCACATTGCATTCTACTGTCGTATATGTTTGTAACAAGCCGTACATATCCTATAATATTATGATCCGGATAATATTTAGGGCAATTTAAAAGTTCTAAATCCTGCTCACGAATCAACTCTTTTACAGCTCTGGCAGTATCAATTGGAGCACTGGCGTGTTGGTCGGTCCACGGTGCGGCTCCAAATATGTTGTTAATTTGCTGAAACCCGCCTTCTTATATCACTTTGCTCGATGCTCCAGTAATTTTTTTCGTTACAAATATCAAGGCGATAGTGAATTGTTATGATTTGGTACCCCATATCATAACTCTATTTTCCCTTCTGTCTTCGTTGCGAAACTATTTCTTCCTTTCTTAAGTCGTGGCAATAAAACTTACATCCATCTGGCCCATCGATATTAAACTTTTTTCGTTAGAAAATACAACTGAGAACCACTTATCCGACCACGTCATTGTATTCTTTGGAAATTGGAGGCGCTAAACTTCACGATTGTCTGCAGTTTTTGGGGAAGTATAATTGAAAACACTTGTTTTAAGTCCGCTTTATTTTCGAATTTTCCATTTCAATGCGTTCTTCTATATTTTCACTAGTCCAGTCCACTGGATTGTAAAATTATATATTTTTTTCTGAAGTGCTGAGCTTTACCGCTTCCCATTTTTTTAAATTTAAAATAAAACTATTTAAGTTTTATGATATTATAACACTCCTCGATTAGAATTGCAATATCTGGCCTACTTTTTTTTTATATAAACATTTCTTATTCAAGTGATGCATAAAAAACTTAATAAAAAAGTAAGCTTCCTTTTAAAGAAACAAAAACTCCCTTCACAATTGACACCAAATTAATAATGAGCATATGGCTTTTAAAAGGCCAAATTTTTATAATTTGGTTTATAATATACATTCGTCCAAAGTTAATAAAATTAAATTCCATATTTAAGAGATTCGATCAGATGATTAGAATCACTTAAGTTTCTGTATTAAGTAGGCAATATCTTTTTGGATTTTTTTTCCGACAACTAAAATTTTACTACCATCGGAAAGAGAACTTTCTCAAGATCACAAAAGTAAGAACAATATTAACGGTTAACGCAACAGTATTTTCAATGTCGTTTTCCTAAAACAGACAATAAGAACAACATTTTTTGAATATTATGCAACAACTCAGATTTTATTTCTACATTATGATACATAATGATACTGAAAACGTTAAGAATTACAAAGAAAGTATTCCAATCGCTTTAATTCCAACCGAAATAAGAAAAATCTTGAGAATTGCGTCAAAGTCTGCTGTTTCAGCACAACAGATATCTCAACAGTTAAAGTAGCCATTGCATGCTGTGAATACCCGAATTCAAAAAAAATCGTAAGAACAGCCATCGCTCTTATTGTTAAATAATGTATTTTTAATTAAAATTAGTTCAATGAAAAAAAAAATTATTTTTAATTTGTCATCTTTTTCTGGAAAATGAGCTTAAAGATTTCAACAGCACCTTGTTTTTTGTTGTTAATACTTTTGTAATCTTAAAAAATGCTCTTTCTGATTTTTACTGTCGACAAAAAATTCAAAGCGGTACGGCCAATTAAACCCTACTAAATCTAAAAGTCTGTAATCAGCTGATTAATAGTATCTGTAAATATGATTTTTACGTTTTAATAAATATTTTCCTTGATTGAAAACTTATTTTTTTAATTCCCGATTTTTCTTTTTAGAAATTACTCCTGTTCAAAACAAACTTTATACTCCCACATCCGATGGATGTGGATCGTTAGGTTTGCGCATCAGTACAGAATATCTACCAGCTGTTGAAATGGAAACATGCTGCAATGCCCACGATATTTGCTACGATACATGTAATAGTGACAAGGAGCTGTGTGACCTGGACTTTAAACGCTGTCTGTACAAATATTGCGACAGTTATGAAAAGTCAATTGCTAGTGATCTTATGATTAAAAGTTGCAAAGCAGCAGCTAAAATGCTTTTTACCGGCACAATTACTTTGGGTTGCAAATCTTATCTGGACTCACAACAACGAACATGTTATTGTGCACCACCGAAACCACAACGACAAGATAAAAATAACTATAAAAACAATAATGAAGGCGATAAATACTACAAAGGAAAGAAACAAAAGTACGGGTGGAAGGCTTCGAACGAAATATAAATTGTCTTTCATTGTGTATTTAGAAAGTATTTTTGAGAGGACTTATATGTTTTGAATCTGTACTGAATTTATTAATTTAGTGTTTGTTAATTTAATTTATAATTTAAATGTTATAACACTTTCATATATATTTTTACGCACACACACAGTGTTTAGTATGCACTAACTTTAAAAAGTGCTTTTTATTAAACGCGTAGAACTTTAAAGAGAGTAAAAATAAAACGAATTTATAAATAATTCTTCTAACATTTTTATTTGAATATATCTGATATGATGCCATGCCGGGAGATTCATATGTAGTCTAATCGGGAGGTCCAATATGCGTTTTTTTAGTAGTAAAATACACCAAACTGTTGTATATATTGCTTTATGGAAAGAACATTCGTTTTTTGGAATCGTTCTAAATTCCAAGTTCCTATTTGATTGTCGCTTGATCGATTTGGAGAACATTTTGCGAGCCATTTTAACAAGCGTTGCGTAAGATGTTCATTAAACACGTTATTTACATAAAAAAATTAAACTAGGTGAAATTATTCCTTTTTTATATAGATAATCTTTGTACCATTTCATGTATAGACGGATATACCT
This sequence comes from Phania funesta, assembly GCA_963932375.1. Taxonomy (NCBI): domain Eukaryota; kingdom Metazoa; phylum Arthropoda; class Insecta; order Diptera; family Tachinidae; genus Phania; species Phania funesta. The sequence continues at coordinate 28,449,723 of OZ010656.1, forward strand.
GGCAGACTCTTAGAAAATTGGACCTCACGGAGCCGTGACAGTGCGCGAAGCCGAGGCAACAATTTTAAGCCCCTTTTATTCCATACATAGGTGTTTTATAAAAACTGTATTAAAGACCCTAAACTTAAACAATTTATAAATTAAAATTATAATTAAAAAACAATTTCATTAATTACTGAGTCACGGCATACCAACACATAGCTTATTTAATTTTAAACTCCACCAGCCCTTTATATTGGCTTAGCATTACTTTATATAGTTTAAAGATGTAAAATTTAAGAATGGACATACTGAACTGTAGTTTTCACTAGTAACATACAAATACTGCGAAAGAAATTATTAATATTAACGTTATGAAAGGCAGTAAGTTTTGAAGTTTATGTGCAATCATATTTAAAACAGTATTTATGGAATTAAATTTAGAAAATAATTTTAAAAATAAAAAAAGAATTTGCAAAAAATGTACAGTGACTTTAGTGATATTTCTTCCTTTGTTAGCAGTAGTGATGAAAATTTAGAAAATCGTATCTCAACAATCAAGAACAAGATAAGTTTTGAAAAAAAGAAATTATAATAAAACTACATACATATGTACATATGTATATGAAGAAGGTAAAAGAATAGTTGGGGCAGTGAAAATGAAAGTTTGGCAACAGCATCCATATACTGATCTACCTTTCGCCATACACACCCTTGTCTAAGCCAGCAGAAAAAAGATTTCTTAACGACTAAATTTGCCGCAAGACATTTGTTGGCAGAATCGAATTGAATTTTGTTGATATAATAAAACAATATTTGTTCACGGTCACTTCTAGTGATTGAACTAATTATTACATGCCGTCTTGAGTAGCCATAAGTCTGTTCTGCCTTCCTACATATTGCTGTTCGCAGAGGAATATGGTTGATGGCCTGATCGTATTGAAACAACGCTGTTCTGCCAACGATTAAATTTTTTTTCGTTATTCTGCCGACGATCTGCCTATGTCCGAAGAGATTTTATGGATAGTCAAGACGGTATGTTATGTCAATATGACAGTGAAATTATCAATTACAGCCGCAGGACTGTATTGATTTTTAATCATAGTTTAATAAATTATCATTTATTATTTTATTGCTTTTTTTTTTAATTGGTAAAAATTCTTAAAAATTTTTAAAATGACTTAAAAAATCTATATATTAGCATAGCATACGAGCATAATTATTAACCAAAGAAACCACCATTAGATCTATGAGATATTGAAATTCCACTGTTGCTGCTGCTGCTGTAAAAAGCGGAATCTAAAAAACAAACAGGTTCAAAACACAAGATATTGCAAAAAAACCCCTAAACTTACTAAAACTATTGTGATAATATGAATAGCCACCAAAATGGAAACCGTAGACTCCGGCATAGTAAATGCTTGTGTAGTAAGAATAAGAACTAAACGTTGGATATTGGGGATAGTAACCATACGTTGAATATACACTGGGTCTTCCAAACATACCAACATAGTTATATGGAAAGTATCCCATGACACCGATTTGTGCTACAGTCAGTTGGCAAAATATTACCAGGTAACAGGTAAGCTTGAATAATTTGATCAAATTCATTTTGGTTTACTGCTCAAATAGTTGCAACACCGCATTAGTTTACGGTTGCAAACTTTTAGTTAAATTCCACTTCTAGTTAACCAATTACATTGCATAATCATTTATATACCAAGAAATAAAACTATCAACTGTTTGTGACATTGTTCTATGCGCAAATTAGTGTTATAAACTGGTCAATGATTTTCGTACTTGAAAATATTATCATGAACGTCATGGAAATGTAGATATTTGAATGATTGCGAAATGTCAATATTGAGCCGAATACGAATCAAATGGCCATAAAATTAAAACGTTTAAATATGAGTTTAATCTGATCAAGGTCTATAATACAAACATTAAACCAGGCTTAATAAATTTAACGTTGCGTAGAATAAAGCGTGTGGATTATGAGTTAAACAAGAACTTATTACATTTTGTTATTTATACGAGTATTAAACAAACAGCACGCTGACAATTACTGTGGCGGAGGGAATTTTTATTTCGATATTACACTAAACTCCGCTATTTTGGTCACATAAATGACCACATCATTTGTTTGTAAAGGAATTCCGAATGTTGATCATGACAAGTTTACACGATCAAATAATAAAACGGCATAGTAAAAAGAAGTGCTATTGAGTACCAGTTCGGCACTTTAACGGAAAACCAGATCAGTCGAGAATATCACCGATGTCCATTAAACTTTGGAGGAGAATCTGGACCAGTCGATATTTCACGGACGTAGACACAAGCCCTGATGCAAACTTCCAATTAGCGAAGTTTGCGTCAGGGCTTGGCAAAGAAATCATCAAGATAATGCACGAGTGCACACGTGTGCAGTCTCAATGGCAAAACTCTATGAATTGGCCCCTAGTGACTACTTCCTATTTCCAAAACTAAGAAAATGGCTCGGTGGAAAGAGACGATGAAATTATTGACCAAACAAATGCCTATTTTAAGGACTTCGAAAGTATATTGAGTTAAAAGTATATTGAGTTAAAAGGAGGTTATGTTGAAAAATGAATCTTTGTTTTGCAAAAAAAAAAACTGTGTTTCATTCAAAAAGTCACAGACTGTTTGATCTGCTCTCGTATATCGACACTTATAAATAGTCTCTGTAATTAAAAACGATGCGCTTTCAAAGTTAGGATAATGATTAAATTCAACACAATGTGAAGATAATGTATTAAAGGAATGTATGCATTTTATATTTGATATACTTATTTCCAGCTATTCTTGTTCTGAGCTTATTACAATTCTCCTGATAATTTCCTTTACAAGGAATTTTATAAACAATATTTGACGTATTCAATTTGAGAATTCTATCTATAGTTTTACTGAACAATCATATCAATATATTATAAACCTTAAAAGCAATTTTGTAGATTTTCTTATAAAAAAATTCAGTCTTTTTCAATAATATATAGACATTTAGTTAATAAAATATGATATTTCGTTGCTCCAAAGTTACCTTTACGTGTCCCCAACAAATTCTACTTGCAAAAAGTTAAATTTTTTTGGTATTGTGATATATACGGAGATAACTTTGGAACCACGATTTAACTTTATTTCTAAATTAGAAATTATATCTTGAAACAAAAAATAGCATTCAAATTAACTCCATTAGTATTTTGGTTATTTGTGAAATTATAAATTCACTATTAAATAAAATGTTTTTTTAATTATAAAAAAAATTAAATATTCATTGATAATAAAAATAACAATAATGATTTAGAAAACTTAAGTTTTAACTTTAAAGTAGGTAATGCAGCCAACAGTCGACAATTATAAAGTCAGATATAACTTTGGTTTCTTTCGTATTGCTCAGTAGTATACACCGAAAGCCGGTTGCTTATTCTAACTATTTTGGAAGCATTATTTTATTTAAAAAAATAAAAAATCAGCAAAAAACTTATCAAGTTTTATTAAAAACAACCAGTTTAATTTCTCAGACAGTTTTTTACTTATGAACTTCAAGCATAAAATGAAAGAAAAGAAATACTTACTCACGCCATTGTCTACATGACCTGAGAAAACACAATACGATTACGATATTACAACTATACGATATACGTAATTAAATTGCAAAAAAAGTAAAAAAAATAAATCATTTACATCAATGAAATGAGTTCAATTCTCTTGTAGTCAAAATTGAGAGAACAACACAGCGCATAATTTTGTAAACGAACTCAAATTCTTGCTCATACGCCCCCGTGTAAATGAGCTATTTTCCAGCGATGCCACTTTTAGTAACAACCGGATACTTTGTTGAGATTTTTGGGAGACAAATATTTTATATAAAACACGAAAGAAAAAATTAAAGGACTTAAAAAGAGGATGTTTTTATGAAACTGAGAGAATTTTAATGATATACATATATAGATGGCAACACTAGCGTTCACACATATTTACAAACATGCTGGCTCTTCGAAATAATTCTCTTGTCATTATGTATTGACATTTTCATTATATTTATTATTTAGACATGCATATAAACGTCAAGGAGAAACAATTCTACCATCTGCAGTAATAATTTTAGCTGTGGTATGATGCTCCTGCTGATAATGAGAGCTTAATACACAAGAACACATCCTACGAACCCACAAATAAAATATTGCATAAAAGGAAAAGCAAAACAAAAAAAATCAATTAAAATGCACTCGAGTGCAGTACCTGCCACAAATATTAAAACAAATGAAGTAAAACGTAAAAAATACAAATTTCTCTCTTGTCTACTAAGCCTCCCATGGAAATGAAAATTGCGCATTTTTATTAAACAGGAAAACCAACAAACCCAAAACCAAACCCAAAAACTCTATTAAAGCAAAAAACCAAAACACACTGACAACAAACAATGTTAACAAACATATTTCGGTCGTCTCTAGCAACGTCTGAACTCACGTAGTTTCAGCCTACGAATTTAGACTAAAGTGTAATGATGATAATGACGATGCTGGCGGTGAAGATGAACATGATGAGAATGACGATGATGAAATATTTATGAAACGAAAAATATCCACAAATTTTACAAAATCCCGTTGCCAAAAAAGTAAAACAAAGCAAATCATGAATTTTGTGTAACGACATGCAGTCAACATTTTAAGTTCAGTTTATTTCACCATTTCGGAGAGTATAGTCCTTCTTCGTTAATCTTGTTCACAAGAACAAACTAGAAAATTACACGTTTTAATTTAAACTTAAAGTCATTTCAACAATTAACACTTTTGTGTTCTTCGAAAAGCTAGAGATTTCAATTAAACACATTTAATTGAATGGCCACATCATTAGTGCTTTAAATATGTGCGTGATGGGGTGCATTGTTGTTATCGATATAAATTAACTTGAAGATGAGTTTGTATTTGTTTGTTTTGTAAAGTTTTATAGTGCGTGTAAACACATTAGCATACAGTCAAACATACATACATACATACATATAGATAAGTGAAAACAAACATGGCGCTTGCATTTGTGGATGCACCTTAAGACCAAATCAATTTGCAGTCTTTTGACTACCCACCTATCAGTTGCAAGAAAATACGATAAATAACAACTTTAACAAATACTTCTGCTTGTATGTGATTGTATTGTGAAATTTATTAACGATAATACGGCAAATGTTCGGAATCATTCGTACCCAATTGAAGCACATCGAACAGCACAACACACCAAGTATAACAAGTACAGAATTAATGGGAAGTTTTATAAGAAGTGGCCGTTTGCAACATGAACAGTGGCAAAATTATAATTTGATTAGGAACGATGTATTTAACTTTGTGAGATTTATCCTACGTAAATGTTTATGTAGGAAATCAATTATTCGTTTTTTATAACTTGTTTACACAGCCTTCATATTTTCGTTAAAATGTCTTTATGTTAAAAGTTCTAAATTTTGTTGTATCCGTCATAGTTAATTCATTTTACATATATTTCCCAACCTGGGTCTATAATTTTAGCTTGCTCAAAAGAATATATATGTATGTGCTTAATTTTTGTAACTTGCGATAAAACGTATAAAAAGTGTATACCAAAAAGTGTTTCCCAGAAATAAATTTCCAAAAAACATGGTTGAAGTAACCATAATAATAAAGCAACATTCTATTATAGAATTGTATGGCTGCAGACAAATTACAATATTTTAGAAGATCAAAAACTGGCCCTGATTTAAATAATATTGTTATAAAATACAATAACTATATTATACGACCATAATATTATCAGATTATAAAATTAAAATTTAATATATGCACTCTCGTGATCATTATGTAGTTAGAATTTAAAATATTATGATCAGAAAATAATTCAAAATTCCTACATGATAATCGAACTTACCTCTGTATTTTTTAGTTGTTTTGCAATATTTTTTATTCGTTTGAAATATTTTTCTACTCCTAGAAATACTTTTAGGAAGAAACCTTCAATTAATTGAGAATAACTTTAACGTCCTTCATGCAACGCCTATTACCCCTAAAATATACATAGTCGCCTATGTACTTGGAACTGCCAGAGGTAAAAATAATTTATGATTTCCAACATGCAAGAGTAAAAGCATCGAAGTCACAGATTAATTTAATTTTCTTGGCAAAGAATTTCGATCAACCGAATAACATCTTGCACTCAAGTGTTGCCCTTTAACAAATTACAAGTGCAAATATTTATACTAAAACAGTTATACTAACAAATGATTATTACCCTAATGCACATGAGTATGCAAAACATTTATCAGGTACGAGTCTACGTTTTGTATTCTAATCAAACTGCTGTTTACAAGAGTATGAACTTTGACAAGCATATCATAGTTATACGAGTACAGTGTGCATATTGAAGTGCTTCTAATTGACTTTCATCCACACTTGAAATATAAAGCAACAAAATGTGGTTTATTCCAAATTAAAGCAAAATTAATGAAATACTTTAAAGGATATTGTTGATAAAATAAACAATAGTAATAATTTATGAAACAATTACTATAATTTTAAAATAAAATATAATAAGAATTAATTTTAATTCGGCATATTTTTATCGGAATAAATTCTAGTGAATCTAAGCGCATATTTTGGAAATAATAATAAACAAGTAAGTACGAATAGTTTTAATTTAAGCTTTTTATTTAATCGTTTGAAATTTCTATTCAAATTCGATATCGAATGCAGTAATTTGCTCAAAGTTCCTAAAGATTTCATATTGGTTTCGTGATAATTTTTAAAATTAAAAATAAAGATTAGAAGTATTGTCAGTTCACTGCCTACTTCTTAGTCTAACAAAAATATTAAATAAATAATTTTATAGGGTGTAAGGCCCCTGCCTACTCTTAAATGTACAAACTTTTAGTATTTGTTAAATTTAAATAGGATAATATAAAAAAGTGTATAAATTACTTTATTAAACATCGTTGTCTAATAAAATCGAAATTGATTGTTATTGGATACCTTAAGCAAAAAAAAAAAAAAAAAAAAAATTGAGGGAACGATAATCGAAGAGCAACATATTAGGTTGCAACTATATGCTTTTAATCCGTTTCTATTATAACTCTTAGAACCAGAATATTGTCGAATATAATAATAATAATACATAATATTATCTATATATATATAAAAGTGAAACTCTGTCTGTCTGTGTGTGTGTGTGTTAGCCATAGACTCTGAAACCTTAAAGCCAATCGGACTCAAACTTTGGCAAGTTGATGTACACATTCCAGGGAGTTTTTATGGGTGGTATTTCAGAAAAAGTGGGCGGGGCTACGCCCATACAAAATAAATATTAATTTTTCAGCTACTTGCACTTGACCGATTTTTCTAAAACTTTGCACACATATTAAACTGTCATAACTATATAATTTCGTGATTAGAAAAGTGGGCAGGGCCACGCCCATGACAAAGTTAAAATTTGCAGGTACTTGCACTGGTCCGATTTTTCTGAAACTTTGCACACATACTGAGCTCATTAAGGGGCGTAGCAACGCGCGCCGGGCTTGGCTAGTACAATATAAGCACAATTATATAATATGTAGACACAGACATTTTAGAATGGTTTACGAATATATGAAATTTTACAATGCCGTGTTCCATTAATTATAAAAAGTCTACGGTTCAAAAATGATAGGACCCTATTAAGAGGTCGGTATAATATAAAACTTTTTACATTGCTTACCAAGTTATTTAATGTAAATAGTATGGAGCAAACTTGCTTCTTTATTGATGATTGTATGTTCCCAATAATTTCTGAAAATATTAAGTGTGTTATGATTTCCAAGTTATGTTAGGATATGTTATGTCGAACAAAAGCCGGGCAGTAACATAAGAAGATTTCCATCGTCCCGACGTCCCACCAGCATGCCCTGCACTCATCGCCAGCAACACATGGTGTATATATGCTCGCAAGCCAGAGTGTCAGTACACTCGCCATCTTACTGATTTCAGATTTGCGTTATTCATACTAGAGTGTGTATGTTACTGATTGCCACACGTTGAGTAGTCGTTCATCGCCTTTTTGCATTCCAAAATCATCTGGATGTAACCCTATCAAATGCGGACGCCTTTATTGTTGTTTGGCTCTTCAAAATTTTGTCGCTTATTCAAATTTCGAAAAGGTTATACGACCACTATTCTGGGGCCGTAAAGATCCGACTATCTTGAACTTGCAATGCTTTTTCGAGTATTCAGACACTTACCACAACGCTCCTGCGATGGTAATGGCAGTATATTATTTAGAAATATATATAAAAATGGAAAAAAGCAATCACCGAAATAAATTTATGTGCAAGACTTACATATGGTCGCAATGACCATTAAGTCTCATTACCAACAAAAGTTCCTCTTAATGATGCCTATCTTCTTAAGGAATTGGAAGTATACCCAAATGAAAAAATTGCTGGAGCGCCATCTTTGGTACTTTTATTAATACTTAATTGGCTTTAATAAAGAACATTGAACAAAAGGACCTGGAAAATAATATAATGGTGAACACGTAATTGTCAGTGCCTAATCCATAATATAAGTAAGCAACGCTTAAATGATTTTATTAATTCATGTACTTCATTAATGTTAAAATAAATAGTATGTGTTTTAATAAAACTTCGTTTAATATCGACGGGTATCTGAAAAATCTTCAAGTTATAAACATTTTAAAATTTAATTTTTTGTTAAGATTTTGACTTTCTTAACAGATGGATCAGTCTAATATACATATATACTCGTGCAATATAAATTTCGTACACTACATGGTTTTCTTTTTATTTGTGCCTGGATGAAACACTAAAACTTTAACATACTATGTTTATTAATAATATTTTATGGTTAGAAATCTTACATTATTTTTTATAGTGAAAGAACATAGGTTGTGGTTAGAGTTCCGGTAATAATTATATTGTTCATCCATGTTGCAATTTTTATAAATTGTAATCGTTAAATATATATATATATATATATATATATATATATATATATATATATATATATATATATATACATATATATATATTTATATATATATAATATAGTTCCAGTGATCACGTGTATCCACTAAGTACAAATACTTAACTTTAAAAGTTAAAGCAAAAGTATTTTCTACTTATATTTTTTAAAAAAAGAAGAATTTATATTTAGACAACAACAGTTACAAATAGTACCTCCTCTCTTGTTTACAAACATCTCAAAACATGTACAAATTCCTAAGTAACATTGTTAAAAAAAAACAAATAGAACTAAAATAAAAAACGACTTAGAATACTTTCTAAATACAATTCGTGTACAGGACAGGGTAAGTGCATATACCACAGAAGTGGGTACACAGCGACGAACAATAAAATAGTACAATTGAAACACTTTATAATTCGATTTAATGGTGATTGTAGACTTGACACTTGTGGTCTAAGTTTTACCATAAAAATTTGATTTAAACAAAAGAGAAATATTTTTTGTCGATAATTTCCTTCCGATTAATCAAGGATTTCAAAATAATCTATTGTTCACCTTTATTGTTTATGTATTCCTTTTGAGTTAAAGAATATATTTTCTGGTATAATACTAACATACGAGGGCAAAAAGTCCGTGACTTTTTGAATGAAACACAGTTTTTTTCCAAAACAAAAATTTATTTTTGTAACATAATCTCCTTTTAACTCAATACAATTAGTCCAACGTTTCTCAAGTTTTTGTATCCCTTCCAAAATATATGATTTCGAGGTCCTTAAAATAGGCATTTGTTTGGTCAATAATTTCATCGTTGGAGCTAAATTTTTTTCCACCGAGCCATTTCTTTAGGTTTGGAAATAGGAAGTAGTTACTAGGGGCTAAATCCGGAGAATATGACGGATGAGGTACCAATTCGTAGCCCAATTCATAGAGTTGTCACATTGAGACTGCACACGTGTGCACCCGTACATTATCTTGATGAAAAATAAATTATTCTTTGCCATATGGGGTCGTTTTCTTTTTAAATCCTCATTAAATCGGTCTAATGAGTTGGCATAACGTTCGCCGCTATCGTTTTTCCCTTTTGAATGTAATCGATGTTGATTATCTCGCGTGCATCCTAAAAACTGTTGCCATCACCTTATTGGCCGACAAACTTACCTTGGCCTTCTTCGGAGCAGGTTCACCCGGAGAAACCCATTGTTTAGACTGCTGCTTGGTCTCCGGAGTACAGTAATGCACCCATGTTTCCACAGTTACAAAACGCCGTAAAAACTCATTCGGATTGCGGTCAAACAACTCCAAACAATCCTTTGAAGTTGTCACTCGTTTACGTTTATGGTCAATTGAGAGCGAACGCGGCACCTATCATGCAGACAACTTTCCTAAACCCAGCTGATCATTTAAAATCAAAACCGCACTGCTATATGAAATGCCTATGGCATCAACAATCTCACGCACTTTTACTCTTCGATCGGCCAACACCATATCGTGGATTTTTTCGACATTTTCGGGCGTACTGACCAATTGAGGGCCGTCCAAAACGTTCAGCGTCATTTGTACTTGAGCGAACACAACGAAAGCCAGTAAACCACTTTTTTACCATTGAAATCGATGGTGCAGACTTCCCGTAGTATTTATCGAGCTTTTCCTTCGTTTGATTGACGGTTTTTTTTTGCAAAAAATAATGTTTAATGAGCACTCGAAGTTCACTTTTTTCCAATTTTAGACAAATACACGAGGTTGTATGTTTTGAACAGCTATTAAAGACACTTCCTCAAAATCTGACAGTAGTCTAACTACGAGGGAAGTTCGAAAAGTCACGGACTTATTGATCCGCCCTCGTATTTGGTGACGAGTTAATTAAAAATAACTTTTTTAAGCCAGTTTGGACGCCAATTTAGGAATATAGAAGAAACAGTTTCACTGGCAGCACCAACTAAGTAACTCCCACAGATTAATAAAAAATACTTTTCGCTCTATCTGCAATTATGAGAGGCGTAAGAAGCACAATTGTTGAAATTGAACGCATAACACATGGGTACACTCTTTTTATCAAACATCATTGCCATGAAGTCATTTTCAGCTATCATATGCTAATTCAGTAAGCTAAATTGAATATGTGTGAACACTAATTTTTATAACTTAATTTAAAATTTAATTGATTTAAAGAAAATGTAGGTCTGAACATACTATCGATGACAGAAAGAACTTGTTAATGTATTTACTTGCTAATTGTTAAATATTTATTATCTAGTTGCCTTTTCTTTTCCTTTTTATTTTTTGTCAAAGTAGGCATACTTTCTAGTCATTTTGATTTAATACTTTTTGTTCTTATTGTCGATAGAGAAGCAAACTATTTAAGTAAGTTTTTTCCACTGTTTTATGTTTTGTCAAAAATTTTTTAAACTGAATTCATTTTTAGAATAAAAACGCTGTGAACTTAAAATTTTTCGGGAGTTTTTTATTATCGCTTCACGACAATACATACGATTATTGAAAGTGACATGTCTTCTATTGAAGTTGACTTTAATTTATACTCCTTGGAAAAAGAAAGAGATTGACTATAAAGTGCCTTTCTAAACTCTTATTTTAAAATTGTATTTTTATAAATGAATTTAAAAAACCTCTTGAACTTTGAACTAAGCAGAGAGTTTTAATGAGCTTATTTTGTTTTTTGCAATACTGTAAATAATATTTTATAATTAATTAGTTTTTTTTTCGATTAATTTCACTTAATAATTTCTTGGTTGGATTATTCATACAGCTAATTGATCAATTAAAATTGTTTGGCAACACTAGTCACGAATTTTTGTTTTTTATTAAATTTTTATTTATATTTATATAAAAAAACCAATTAATATATGAAACTAAGATTTGCTACACTTTATAAATATTCTATGACAAAAATCGTTGCAGATTGGTAATTAGCAATGCTAAAATAATTGTGTATTTCATTTTATTTTTCAAATCAAAGCAACTAGACACTTGCGCTTAGAAAGTAGAACCGTTTTAAAAACTACTAAAATAGTATGAATTGAATTATCATATATTTTTTGCGTAAGCATTTTGGAGGCCACGTTGACGTTCACATACTGGCTGCGGCTTAGCTTATTGCCTACGGCCTCGTTACTCTGCCGGAAATTAGGTTTGTCAAATTCAACATCTTCAGAAATAAGAGAAACAATTTTTAAGTAAGTATAATTGTGCGATAAGAGGTGAGCGATATTTAATGCAAAATTGGATGCGCCTCTTCCTATTACAACAATAAGGTAATTTTGAATTTTCTTAATGACCCGGTTCGAAAAAAATAGTCTTCCCTGCTTTTTGTGCAAAGGCTAGGCTACGCGTTATTTTAGTTTTCAGTTCAGAATTGGATCGTTAACAAAACGTTTAAATATATGTATATAGCAGGAATAATGTGAACTTATTTGGTTGACTTAAAACAAATGCTAAAATTTGTTTAAATCTGTTAAAATAGTTACTTTTTGGCCAATACGTGGAATATGGATTCAGCTGCAGTTAGAAATGGACAGATGTAGATAGTCCACACTTTCAAACGGTTATGTAATTATGTTGCATGAAGATGTTTAACCTACTTTACTTAAATTAATTTGACTACATAATGTTTCGCCTAATACAAGCTTAATAAATAAAGCAATCAATTAAGAACGATATTGAATGGGGTAGCGCATTAAGAAGCCTAAAATAAAGAGAGAGAGAGGGAGAGAGATCTTCAAATGTATGCCGAATCGTTGAAATAACCGCGTGGTATAGCACTGCAAGCCCCAGATGTAAGATTAGAGGAGTACTTGGAAAAAAAATAAAATAAAAAAATGTAATAAAAGCAATTGACACTGCTAAAAATATACCTTTCATTTTTTGTGAATATTAGTGTAATTTGGAGTATTTCTAAATTGTTTTTTTTTATGAATTCAATATTTCTAAATATTTAAAAGTGCAGTTTTTATGTTAACAAACATAATATACATAAAAATAAAATAATAATTGATATCTCCTTCTGAGATTAGTTGCAACCAAATTTGCATAGGTTCATTATTCTGAACGCAAGTGTAATTTAATGTGCATGAATAACTGCGAATACTTGCACTCATGTAATCTTTTACTGTTTACAATTTTTCATACACAATAATAGTTGGCATTGGTATGCTTGTATATGTGTACGACACTTTCATAGCGTTTCTTTCTATAGTTGCATTAAGTAGGCCTCTCCCTTAACATCATGATTTGTACCTACATACAGATGTATTTATGTATGTGAATATTAAATTCAGAACTTTAGAAGAAAACAAAATTGTTATACTTGCATCTTTCATAACTAAAGCCATCGTAACATGAACGAGTACATGACACACAAAAGAAAAGAAACGAAAAACATTTCATAAAAGTCATCTCAAATTATTTTCCAGCAAAACCTTTTCTGTCCAAAATCAACAGCAAGATTTGAATTTAAGTTATTGATGAACGTTAAAGACATAGTCGAAAATCATGACATCGTATAACAGAAATTATTAATTGGGCCTCAGGCCCACGACTATAAATGTCGCCCTGTAGCCAGCTACATAATTATTTTAAAAACGACAGCTACATATGCAGTAATGTTATAATATTAACAGATATTGCAAAAAATTAATTTATATTTCAGTGACGCTTTAGATTTTTTTACTTTTTTAAAGGCCGAATTTTCTTTCATGGAACTATTTATTAATTAAAACTTTTAAAAAGACATTTCCAACGATGCATCAACCTCTTCGAAGTGTGGACTATTTCGGGCCAATTATGCACAACTTTTCTCAATTTATCTGATATATCGAGAAAAATCATGTATATAAGTGCATACTTTGTGTATATGTTCTAAACATCAGCTTTCAGTTGATGTATAATGTATTAGAGTAAGTAAAAAATAAAAGAAATAAATGTGCAACAGTTTAAACTTTTGTGTCCCGCTCGCTCGAATGTAGACGTAGCTGATAAACAATACTATCAACTTTGTATCAATGTAAACGAAACTTAAGCCGAAAAACATAAATGATCCTGACATGTTCATAAACTTCACACAATATCATAAACATACAATTACTTCTTTTGAATACATTTATATAAAAATAAAACAAATTAATTTATTTGAAAAATTTACTGTTGAAACAATTTCAACGCACTAGTTTCTTTACACATTTTGCTCTGTTGTCAACATTGTTTCTGTTTTGTAGCTAAGAATAATAGAAATTAGTTTAACTAGACTACAACGACAAAAGCAGCACGGACAACAACCTGCATTCTCATATAAACGTGCAAGGCAAATCGATAATAGGTAAAATCACAGGCGAATTCACAGTATTTTCGTCTTCTTTGCCGATGACGGTTTACCTATTTAGCCTACCCAGTAAACGAGTGTATTTTAATTTTGACAGATTGTAGTCGGTAGCCTGCTGTCGGTATGTCCTTAATGCGTAAAATTTGATGTTTTTAATAAATAAAGCAGATTTTACTTGATTCCTGATTTGATATTTCAACAGGGTGTTTTGATGTAGATTTTTGGAACGAATTTCCGTCATCCCTTGTCAAGTTGGGTTTGGAGACAAACCGGTTTGGGCTATGTGCCATCTTCAGTGTCATTTTTTCGTTCTCTCAAAAAATTTTCGTGCTCTCGAAATTCTTCGGAAATTCGTTCCAAAAATCTACAATTTTTACTTGCATTCTTTGAAGCATTTTTACTTGAAAGCCATAATTTTCTTAATTATTACGTTACTTATACTGAGTTGAGTCCTAAATTTGGATTGACCTGACAGCACTTAGGCACTAGAACAACTCGTTTGAGAAAGTAATAAGCGGTCAGAGTGTATTTATTTTTTATTAACTACTAGTGTCAACCCAGTGTGCTCACTACCCCCATCGAAAAAACATATAACTTATATTGAAGATGTTCATTGTGATTACTAAGCTCATCTTGTCGTTGTCAATAAAATCTACATTAAACTCTCACACTCTGTGGATGCATTGGCTTCCCAATATTGACGTACGGGTTTTCCGTTCCCCAGATGTGGCAATATGGTTTGTTGAAATTGCCGTCGAGATGAAAATGCTCCACGGTGAAGCTCCGATAGGAGCTTCTTTAAGACCCTAACTGGAAAGCTGTAACGGAGTGAATGGTCCTTTTCCTTCAATTGTTGAGTCAATTGGACCTTGTAAGTGAATAATCCGAGATCTCTTTGTAAGAGTTTCATCATGCTAATGCGTGAAATGCCGAATTGTTGAAATGAATGGCAAGTCGACGTTATTGGACTGAGGATCACACACCGCCACATTCATGGCGATATGTGCCGTACAACGGAGGGGACAATACTCATTGTCAACTACTAAGCTAGTCTTATGAACAATTTGCACTAACTTGTGAACAGCGATTCGCGGTGGGTGCTTTAGTGCCGTCAAATCTTCTTTTTAACAAACGGCCATCTACTTTTCGGTACGTTGGCCAAATCTACTGTTTACTATTCAATCGTCATGGCAAATTACGCTTTCAACTAAACAATAGTAAGAGGATCTTTGTTTTAATTTTACTCGAAATACCGTTTTTAGTGTTGTGGCGCATTTTTTAATGAATTTCGGTAAAATTTTTTCGCCGCCGGCTTCAATGGTCTGTTCTTCTCCCAAAATAACGGCCGAAACAGATTAAAAGATCACTAATTTTACTCCAAATTATACGAACGGAGCTACGTGCATACGGGTCAGGTTATCCTTAGCTGTGGAGAATTGGTTACCGAAATTATGAAATGTCAACCCGCTCTTGTAAGGTTTTTTGAAGACGCCAGTAAACCCCACCGACCGAAGCTCTCGAAGTCAATATAATCCAAGCCTTCGCGGAAATTCAACCGACACTATTCGGCGGAGCTATTGAAAATTGATGCTCTTGGATTCGTTATACCACGCGAAGGAAATTTTATCGATGCCATTTCCCACACATAATTATATACGGGAGCATTTCCAATAAAAAAAATTCATTAAACCGTATGTGACGTATACAGCTTGCCTTAGTCCATTTTAATATCGTCGCAACCCCTCGGGTATATAACATAATGTAATATAATTACATACTTGTAAATAGTTCTGTGTTCAAACAACTTTCGGGCATATAAAGTTAGTTTCACTGAAGCCTCTGCATACGCGACCCCATATACGACAAATACACCTTAGTACGAGTGTAATTTAAGAATTCCATAAGAGGATTCATGTTGTAGCTATAAAATTTGCTGGGAAATTTCTGTGTGACTTTATGAATAAGTAACTTATTCCGTTTTTTTTTTAACTTTCAACCTACATAACGGATTACTATTCATTCTTGAAAATCGCATGCTTGCTACTGCACACATGCATAGTTGGCGGCATAATGGGAGGGGATTTATGTAATTTAAAAAGTGAAAGAAAAAAACATAAAAGGAAATCTCAGAAAGACAAGCCAATGTTGTTGGCAACTTTCCATGACATTTTTGTACAGTAAAAATCTCTAGTTTGACAACAGATGCGTAGTAATATGCCAAAACGTTTGTTTTACACACGGGAATTCATAATCATGAAAATATAATTTTTCTAAAAGAACACTACATTAAGTTTTCAGATCTTAGATCTAAAATATTTAATTATTATTAGTATTTTACTGTATTCAAATCTTAATACGCTACCTGCGATGTATCTGAGTTAGGAACTAGTTTGCCAAAAATTGTTTCGGCTATTTTTTTTAATTTCTTCTGAAATAGTAGGAACTTTAAGACCCTCTATGGATATTCTCATTTTTTATATTCTTCTGGATGTTTGTTGTGCAAGCAGTACCCCAAAGTTGATGTTGGTTTTTTAATGGGTTTCTGTACAAGAACGTTGGATTTGAAATTACTTGATTTGTTATAAGTTTTAAGGCCGTTATTTTTGTCACAATATGGCGAGGCCATGTTTGGCGTCAAACTAGGTGAACAGGTGAATATTTAACATAGTCTTCCGCTGGAATAGCGCTATTTGTTATTGCTATTGGTGAACAGTTTTGGTTTTTAAGGGAAAACGTTACATGTGCTCATTTTGATGGATTTTTGTTAACTCTCCGTCTTTTAAGCCAATCCTCTGGATTATAATGGAAAACTGAAGTTGTTCAGAGTCAACCTTCGCAACTTGATTAATACTTTTATAATCAATATAGTGCCACTTACAAACGTACAAGATGGGGTTACATGTGGTTATTGTACGTGGCGTGAATAAAGCTTAATTTGTGTCGAAACCAGGCAGAACAGCGGAATGTTATATCGTTGTATTGTTATATAGTTTATTTCTACATGTGGACCCAACATCTAATCTAAACGTAATAATTATGTTCACTTACATACAAAAAGTATAACAATATTTAAATACGAACTTTATTATTTTGAATTTTTCAAATTGGTAACGTATTAGCAAATATATGTAAATTGCGTAAATATAACAGTCTTTAAAAAACATGTATTTTATTAATAGCGCATGATGTTTTTGTCACTCGTTAGCTTGCTTCAGAATACTAAGATTTCAAATCACACGCAGGAGATCAACCGCTGCCTCCTCTCCCTCCTCGTTGTGACAACTTATACAGTAGTTACTTGCAGGCAACACCATGTTCTTGCTGTGATTGTTAAATCCGCAATGCGTCTTCTGAATTTTTAAGGAATCTCTGGTTCAGTCCCTGTCTAAAGTGGGCCAAAGTCTAAAGTGGTCCGAAACGAATTGTTTTGTCTTTTAAATCACGATAATCGTCAACGAAAGAATCACCCACGGAGCTGTTTTAACAAATTATCCATAATGTATTCTCAATACAAACCGACTGTAGCTGGTGTGCAACAGTAATTTTTATTTATTTTATTAGCACAATAACACAACAAGACTTTCGCTGGTACCTATTTTAGCATTTGTTAAGATATTTTACCGCTTAATTACTTAGAACTCCTTTAAGTTAACACCAAAAAATTTATAAATAAATTGTTTTATGAGTAGTTTTCTTTAATTTTTTCGCTTATATTTTGCAAACCGTTCGTCATCGAGTTTCAATTTTTCTCTATAACGATTTGGATTAACTAACAGTTTTCTTCACCTTTGAACCCAAAAACAAAATAACAAAACCACCGCAATCATGGGGCTAATTCTGTCAGTCGATAGCGCGCGAAAATTTGCTCGAACGTGCGAATTTATTTATTTTAGGATTTTATCGAAATTCGCTATGATGTTAGGCGACTGATAATTTAAAATTTCATTTAGTCCATTATTTATTTTTATTAAGTGACAACTGCACTTTGAATAACTCCAGATGCCAGCGCTAATATTTTTACAGCCATCTTCGTTTTTGTAGTACATCACTAGACAAATAAGATTTAATATTCAATTTGCCTAATATAACGTTTTCTAAATCCTGCAGTAATTGCAACTAAGCATAAATAAGTATAATATTTACAGCCGAGGGACGCTTTGTAATCTTTCCGAATATCAGTTAAATTTATATCTTCGCCAGAAGAGGAGAAATCCTAAAACACAATTGGACCCATATAAATACAATACATGGCAAATAAGTTTTTAAATTTTGTATTTAAATAAACAAATCATATGTATGTATATATGATACATACGTGCTTTGTTTACTTTTTCATTTATGTTGTTACGTTTTAACCTTTTTAAAACGTGTTTATTTATTTGTAGGTTCTTTTATTTTAAAAGTCTATTTCAACTTTGTAGTCAACACTACTTTATAATCGCTGTTCACACTTGAACGTTTTACTCGATATTGACAGCTCGACCATCCAAGTCTTTTTATAGTAGTCGTCTAGAATATGCAAGAATCCAGTAGATACTTCTTTAGTGATAAACATCTTTTCTGCGGTTTGTTTTTTTTGATGATAATGTTTATTTTTATTGTTTTGTTACTGTTAGAGCAGTGGATGACAAATCTTGCCGTACTCTTTATTTCTGGAACTTTCTGTACATTGAGTGCCACAAGTATTTATACCACTGGATTCCTACAGGTAGGAAAACTTATTCGCGTTTTTCATCACAACAATATCCTGCTTTTTTCCAATGTTGCAAACTTTTTTTATTTTTCGTTTCACAACACATATAAGCATTTTGATTCGTTACGTATTGACTAATATTAATCCGAAAACTTGCATTGTCGAAATTAATTACTATCTGAAATTATATCGATCACGACCCACATCATCAGACCCCAGATATTAGAAACTACCACAATAAAATAGAGAATTCACGAATTAAAATTTATTTACATATTTCTTTTTCTTCACAATCATATTTTGAGCAAATGCACTAATTAATTAAATTATTTGGATTAATATACAATTTATTCTTTTAATTTAATATTTTACTTTTTATTAGTTGTTTATTCAAGCCTTCATGTTAAAAATATTTGTCTAAAAAATCTAAAATTTCAATAAATAAGACTGACCATTTTATCGATTTGTTGGATAATAATATTTAAAAATGTAGGGGGGTTATCGAAGCAGCCCGCTTACTTTATGAGTCCCTTTTCGGCGATAATCATATTTCATATTAATTTTTAAAATAAAAAACAAGGTCTTTTCTTTGAATTTGCTCTAATCTGGGGAAATGAGAAACAATACTGATGTACATACATATTTAAATGCATTTCCGAATCGCGATTCAAAGTAGAAACAAAAACAACTTCTACCGAACGAAAAAGTAAACAAAAGATGCACTCGAACACATATGCAAGACTACTAAGCCAGCAAATGAAATAAATGATGGGCAATATCACGTATGTTCAGGACGTTTCAAGAACCGGCCGTGATCTGTACATAAAGGCGCCATCCACCGCAGAGAGATAGAGTTGGCTTTGAGATTTCATAGAGTGAATAACTCTGTGTACATAAGAGTGTTAAGTAAATTATTTCTGAAGAGTTGTAAATAAGAGTCGTAATAGCTGAATAAAGTTGAGTATTGGTAAAATGATTGGCGATGATATGAAATACTAGTCAGATATGATTTTGTAGAAAAAAAAATTTCATGTAGGATGATGGATGCATGTATGGCAAAGTAAGTTTTGTGTCCAATATTGATGAAGAAACAATAAGGGAAATCACTCTTCGTTGCATATGTGCAATTTTTGCACACTTCGTATGATTTTCTGTCACAAGGCGTGAGTTTCTTTTTTAAGCGTTTAGCAAATTTGTTACAGAGTTGCATAAAGTTACTTTGCCGTATGCAATAAGCTAAGCCGCAGCCAGTATATAAACGCTAACGCCGCCTCTAAAATGTTTACGCAAAGAAAGTATTTGGTGTGTGCATAAACTTTCTAAAAACTTTTATCAATTAATGCAGTTTTGTTTGACATTTTAATTTTTACTATTTTAGCAAAAACATTTTAAAAGTCTTAGCAACAATTTTAAGACTTCACAGACAGTTTTTGCGACGGTTCTAGTTGCTTTGATTTTAAAAATAAAATGATATACACAGCATTGCAAATTACCATTTAGCATTGCAAATTACCAATCTGCAAAAAATATATATCAATTTGATTTAAATCTTACACATTTACGGAACGTTCTGTTTATGTATGTGAAATAAAAACAATAGAAAATAATTTAAAAATAACTTTCATTCGAATTGTGTAAAAAGGGGATGCTGTGGCTCAAGTAGGCTCTCTTACTACATGTTGACTTGTAATAATGCATGGTAGCCTATTCGTAAATGGAAACCTTAAAATGGTGACAATGTATTTTATTCCCGGCGGACACCCTGTATTCTTTATTGAAAAACATAACAAAAGAAGTTGAGATAAGTTGTATATATATGGAGCTTGGCTCAGGGCACACTTGGAAAAGTTTTTAGCGTTAGAGCATGGCAGTCAAGCAAAGCCATTTTAACCCGAATTCTCCTAGTGTCGTCATATGACGACAAAAACATTGGCAGCTTCAACTAGCTAGTGAACCGTTATTATTGCATAGAAACAAATAAAACAAAAACAATTGTCTTGTGTGTTACTTGCTTTTTCATAAAACATTTAGTTGAGCGTTGTGATTCAAAGATTTCGTGTGTGGTAAATTTTTTATTGTGAGAGTTTTTTTAAAAAGTTCAGAATAATGACTTCGGCTAGAAGGTAAGTGTGAAAAGCATAATAAATTATATAAATGTGCCCTAAAAGTAATATAAATTTATACTAGTTTACAATATTCTTGCCAAAAATATTTATTCGAGTTGTAGAAGAAATATAATTTTTTTGAAAATATATTTGGTTGTCGTCAAATGACGACACTATGATACAACGAGTACTATCTGATTTAAACTTTTTTTGTTTCGGTTTTTTATCAGTAAATTTCTTAGCGTCGCGGACATTTTGGATATTTTAGGGGAAGAAAATGATTCAAACGAGTTTTATATCGAACCTCCAGATGTTAACGCCTTGACTGAACGCCTTGAATGAAGAGCTTCCCACAAATACCGAACAACAACACATTAAAAGAAAAACGTGCATGAGAAAAAGCAAAACGAAATCACTTGGAAGCTAGGAGGAAAAACATCTCAAGCCACAGAATTTAAAGCATCGGTTAATAGTTTTGAGGAAAGCCTGACTGCAGTTCAATATTTTGAGCTTTTTTTCGATGACAAATTGATTGAACTCATAATCGCCCAAAGTTCGGCGTATTGCTTATCAAGAGATGAGAAAAAGAGGCTTCAATTGCACTAGGACTATAAGAAGCAATCATTTAGGTAACAATTGTTGTTTGTAAATGAATTCAAGAAGAAAGAAAGAGGGTTTACACAGACCGCAATAGCAGAATTTCAAAAAGAAGATTTTTTTGTAACTAGGGGGAAGGACAACGCAGTGGTCACTGTAGCGTCAACTGTTTTTTCTGCAGATCCCGAGGGAAGAGCAAGGAGGTGGAGTACGGCCAACGTAAAATACCTTGAAGTAAATATTCCATATTCTATTCAGAATTATAATAAAAATATGGGCGGAACAGATCGAATGGATCAAAATATTAATTCTGATCGCATATCTATTCGAAGTAAAAAATGGTGGTGGCCATTATTTACTTGGATGCTGGATGTGTCAGTACAAAATGCTTGGCTTTTAGCGAGACAGCATGATCCTAAACTCAAGCAAAAGAGTTTTCGAAGAGATTTAGCAATGTCATATCTATTGTCAGAGACCAATTTTCCGGAAGGTCCAGGGAGAATATCAAAATTCCAGCCTTGGGCTGATTCCTTGAGATATGATGGATATATGCACAAAGAACGAAGAATAATAAACAGAGACTGGTGATAATTGTAAGTCAACTGTAAGAACAGAGTGCCAAAAATGTGATAAGGGTTTGTGTATCGATTGCTTCGCCCCATATCATCAAAAATATTTCAATTTAAATTACATTATACTTTTAAAAACACAAAATACTGAAGAAGAAATAAAAGTTCTAAAACTAAAATTCATATGGAAATTTTTGTACCTTTATTTCAATAGCGTCGTCATATGACGACATCCATTTTCTCGAAAACTGGACCCGATATGCCCATTCTATTTTCACATATATATTAAAGGTATCCTAAACATGCAGTGAATCAAATATTACAATAATCGGATGATTATTTCATAAACCGGGAGAATTCGGGTTAACTCCTGATCTATATGAAATATGAAGCAAAAACTGAAAAATCCTGGGGGGATAGTGCAGAAAATGTACATCGCTCTTAAATTGTTTTTGAAGCAGGCCAATATTTCAAATTATCTTTAATTTCTATATATTTCTCATTTCAATTTAATTTTAACGTACTTTTTGAATTTACGGATTTTATTTAAATACAACTCGGTTGCAACTATTTATTTACAACTATGTTTATGTTTAGAATTCGCTACTTTTGTATACAACTAAGCACTATAAAATAGTATATAAGCAGCAGCATTTGCATAATAAAATCACTCTGGTTTTTGTCTTCATTGAACACACAACTTTGTCCAGTACTATTACCGGACGGGTTTAAGTTTTTTTTGAAGATATTTTGTAGAGTTTAGTAAAAGAAGACGGTGCGTTTATTTTCGTTGGCAGTACATTGTTCTTAAATGAGCAATTTTTATAATCTTAGAAATAAGATTACTTCATTGGCGCCCAACATAGTGGCTACGGAAGCTACCACAGAAGACATCAGTGCTGACGAGGAAAATCAAACGCCGTCAGAAAGTGATAGTGAGAGCGACGACCAGGCTAGGGATAAGGAAATGGCAACTTTTTCAACAGAGCAATTTCAGCAAATTCTAGCTGCAATGAGTGGTAATGTAAGAAGCGGATCGTTTACCCAATGTACTGCTCGTTTTAGAGGTCAAAGGGATCCAGCTGCCGTTGAAGAATTTTTGTCAACAATATCGGTTTTTAAAGATATTGAAAAAATTTCCGATGCGGATGCTTTGCGCGGAATGTCATTGCTTTTGGAAGGATATGCTGCATCATGGTGGGTCGGTGTAAAGGACGCAGTTTGTACATTTGAGCAAGCTGTTTGGCTCATACGGACAACCTTTACTCCTCCTCCTCCTTTATATGAGGATAAACAACAAAAGAAGGAGCCTACCGACAGCTTCATTTGCAAAAAGAGACTTCTGTTTGCTCAACTAAAAGTTGTTCCGTCTGAAGAGGTTCAACTCAACATGGTATATGGTCTACTTAACATAAACATCAGAGAGCGTGTTCGACGAGAAAATATAAACTCATTTAAGAACCTTATTTCTCCATGTCGCGAAGCTGAAATGCTTCTCACGGAAGTTCAACATACTATAAACACCACAGAAGCAAAGAGCGAGGTAGTTAATAAAAACCGATGTAGCTTTTGTCGACTAAAAGGCCATTCGATAGACAACTGCTTTAAGAAGAAAAAGCGCGATGAGCAACAACAGCAATCCAAGCCATCAAACTACGAGCAACAACAAACAAAAATATCAAATAATCAATCAAGCCGAAACAAATACAGGAATAATGAAGAAGCCAAATTTTTCCTGCTACGGGTGCGGTGCACCTGGTGTATACCGGTCAAACTGCCCTACTTGTAATGGAAACCCGAAAGTAGCCGCTAGCCCACAGTATTTAGCGTTCAATTCGATTATGTCCACTGTTATTGGACACTCACTTCCAACAACTACTGTTGAATTTTTCGGCCTTAAAGGTGAGGCAATATTCGATTGTGGAGCCAAAACGAGTGTTGCAAGTTTGGAACTTAAAAATATACTAACGGCAAACAGATGTGTATTTCAAGACGTACAAGCAGAAATTTCTTTAGCAGATGGGTCTGTTACTACCGGCAAAGTGATGTCAACAATTTGCGATATTACTATCGGTAATAGGGTACGGAAAATAAGACTAATATACCTACCCCATGCAAAGAAAAATAGAACTCTTCTTGGTGCCGACTTTCTAGAACAAGCTGGAATTGTTCTCAAGATGGCTCAGAAGTTTTGGTATTTCGAGGATGAGTCCAGAACCAAATACACGTTTACCAATCTGATGGAAGCAAAATTGTGTTCAATACAAGTAGATGAGAAGACATCGCCATGTAGAAACGCCTTAAAAGAAATTTCACCATTTATCAAATTTATAAAAGAGACGAAAATTGTGTCACCTTCACCAAAAACACCGTTCAACCACAAAGCGACAAATTCATCACCTTTGCCAAAAACACCTTCCTTTGTCAGTAATAGCGACTCGCCACAGGCAATACAGAAATTGCTTGAGGAAAAATTTCCATCAAGCAGATTGGTGTCTGAACACTACTGCATTAATGGATTGTTCTTGTCACCAACAGCAAGCTCTCCTCATTTCATCCAGCCTATATTTAGAAGCACAGCACATACACCGGCAAAGCCTAATAATTCAAAAAGCTCATATGCATCTCCAGCTAAATTTAGAAATTTTACTGAAGCTATTCCATACGTTGTCCATCGCATTCATACAGAGGACCATGACCCTATTGCGATCCCTCCCTATCGATTAATTATGAAAACAGCACTCAAAGATGAAATAACTAAGATGCTGGACCAAGGAATAATTGTAGAGTGTCAATCCCCATGGGCTGCTCCAGTAGTTATTGTTCGTAAGAAGACTGGTGGAATTCGGGTCTGTGTAGACTATCGTCAACTGAACGCTATCACCAAACCTGATCGTTATCCATTGCCAAGAGTGGATGATATCCTCCATGAGGCCAAAGTCACAAGATACATGTCGACAATTGATTTACAAAGCGGTTATTGGCAAATCGGAGTTCATCCGCCAGATCAGGAGAAGACTGCTTTCGTTTCACCATTTGGCATGTATAAATTTGCACGCATGCCATTTGGATTACGAAACGCTCCTGCAACATTCCAAAGGTTAATTGATCGCTTAAAAGCTTCTCTTGGTGAAACTATCCTGCTGGCATACTTAGATGACATAATTTCCTGTTCTCCCAGCTTTGAGCAACATCTTTGTGACTTACAAAATATTTTTCAGCGACTTAAAGAATTTAGTCTTAAAGCAAATCTGGAAAAGTGCCGTTTTGCCTGTAGTGAAGTGCGATATCTGGGCCATGTTCTAACTCCGAAGGGAATAATGACAGATCCTGAAAAAGTTTCAGCATTGTATAACCGTAAAGAGCCAAGAAACATTAAAGAATTGCTTTCCTTTTTACAAGCGTGTTCTTGGTATCGTCGATTTATACCATCTTTTGCCGACGTATCTAAGCCCTTATCATCTTTACTAAAAAAAAATGCTGTATGGCAGTGGGGACCTGAACAACAAGAATCGTTTCAGCACCTAAAAACCTTAGACTTCAGCTCCAATACTGAAGCAAGCATCTGATGGTGAACCTTTTATCATCAAGACGGACGCCAGTGGTTATGCTCTGGGGGCAGTTTTACTCCAGGGGGAGGGACCGGATGAACACCCCATTGAATATGCTAGTAGACTTTTATCTAGTGCAGAACGAAACTATTCTACAATCGAACGTGAGGTGCTTGCAATTGTATGGGCTGTCAATAAGTATCGTGGGTATATTGAAGGAGCACCTGTAAAACTGGTCACTGATCATCAGCCTCTAAAATGGTTGATGAAAATAAAAAAACCAACTGGACGTTTAGCCCGCTAGGCTTTGCAATTACAACCATTTGATATCCAGATTGATTACAAAGCAGGTAAAACAAATGTTATTGCTGATGCTCTCTCCAGGCCTCCATGCAAAGACGATCACGAGGTATCAAACACATGTGAAATTTGTGCATTTTTTATCGAAATGCCAAGAAAAAATGCCACTGAAATAAGGGAAAATCAACTTAGTGATCCTTATCTTAAAACAATTATCGATTCCATTGAAAATAATTTAGAGGATCAAGCTTACTGGTTAAAAAGAGGCTACATTCTGAATGATGGTGTCCTTTATTGCTACAATGATGAAGATTCTGATGACGCACAGCTTGTGATACCCCTTAATGAAAGACAACAAATTTTGAAATATTATCATAACGACGAAACTGCTGGTCATTATGGCATTGATAGAACTATGCGGAAAATTACTTCTCGATACTACTGGCCAGGAATACGAAAGGATATTGTGAAACATGTTAGAGAATGTATGGAATGTCAAAGGTACAAGGCTTCAAACTTAAAACCTGCAGGACTTTATCAAACAGTTTCATCTAACCAACGATTTGAAGTGGTTGCTATCGACCTCTTTGGTCCTTTGCCGATTACTTCAAAAGGGTTTCAATGGATCTTTATAGTAGAAGACATTGCGAGTAGGTGGGTCGAACTCTTTCTCCTAGAGTTTGCAACGGCTGAAGTCTGCGCTAAAACGTTGATCGGAGAAATATTTTTACGATACGGAGTGCCCAGAAAACTTATTAGTGACAACGGCGTTCAGTTTGTCTCGGCTGTAATGCAAAAAGTAGTATATTGTCTGAATATTGAACATATACTGACTCCTGTGTACCACCCTGAAGCCAATCCAGTAGAACGTAAAAATCGAGATATGAAGGCTCAACTTGCAATTCTAGTCGGAGATGACCACCACTCATGGGACGAAAAACTACAAAGCATTCGGTTTGCAATGAATACAACAGTATGCCAAAGCACAAAACATACCACAGCCTTCTTAACGTTTGGTCGAGAGCTTCGAACACTGGATGATGTACAACACGACTTGAAATCCATTCTTCAGTCCGAAAATTTTATGGCGGAAATTACGCCATATCTGAAAAACTTGATAAATGTTTTCAAAGACGTCAAAGAAAATGTTCACAAGCAACAGGACCATAATAAGCAAAATAGCAACAAAAATAGAAGAAACCAACCTCCATTGGATATTGGTTCAAGTGTATTGGTAACCACACATATCTTAAGTAATACTGGTAAAGGTATTACTTCAAAATTTATTCCAAAGCGGGATGGCCCGTATAAAATAATAGCCAAGAAGGGTACTACCTCCTACGTAATAGCTCATGAAGATGACTTAAATATACCCTTCGGAACATATCATGCTTCAGCTTTCACCCCAGTGGTGGGAATACCAAATCAAACCAAGGAACCAGTTAGGAAAATGAAGAAAAGGGGACGCCCGAGAA
Source organism: Phania funesta (assembly GCA_963932375.1). Lineage (NCBI taxonomy): Eukaryota > Metazoa > Arthropoda > Insecta > Diptera > Tachinidae > Phania > Phania funesta. The sequence goes on from OZ010656.1 coordinate 28,477,326, forward strand.
AATGATGATTGTTGATGCTTCATCGGGACGCTTTCAGCATCAAAGGGGGAGACTGAAGCAGGCCAATATTTCAAATTATCTTTAATTTCTATATATTTTTAACGCAATGAATTATACTCAATTAATTTCATATATTTCTCATTTGAATTTAATTTTAACGTACTTTTTGAATTTAACGGATTTTATTTAAATACAACTCTGTTGCAACTATTTATTTACAACTATGTTTATGTTTAGAATTCGCTACTTTTGTATACAACTAAGCACTATAAAATAATATATAAGCAGCAGCATTTGCATAATAAAATCACTCTGGTTTTTGTCTTCATTCAACGCACAACTTTGTCCAGTACTATTACCGGACGGGTTTAAGTTTTTTTTGAAGATATTTTGTAGAGTTTAGTAAAAGAAGACGGTGCGTTTATTTTCGTTGGCAGTACATTGTTCTTAAATGAGCAATTTTTATAATCTTAGAAATAAGATTACTTCATTTTTTAATTTGTTTGTGTTCATGAATTTGCAATTTGTTGTTTTGTCATTAAAATTTTTTGTGTATCTTATTAGAGCCTAGCATGTGCTCCAGTGATCACGTTAATTTTGCACAACCTTTTAAGAACACAGCTTGTATGAGATGACCCCTACATTTAATACATGTACTATTTTCCTTACATGTTTCTAGATTTTTATAAAATCTTATATATGGCATCAAAATCAGCTTAAGAGCACACTGCTAAGAATTTCGGGCTGTCCTGAGATTGTAACAAAATTCCTAATTTTGTGAAGCAGCTAAGTAGGAAGTTAGTATAGAAAATAACAAGCTAGAGCAAAATCGTTAAAATTGCTTACGCCGAGATTTCGTCTCTATTTTTTTAAAAACATCTAACCCATGCTAACGTATTTATTATGAAAATATTACGATGCCTTTTCAATGTCTACTTATTTTGCTGTTAAATATGGTTACATTAAACGTGGCGTTTAGAGACCTTGTGTTAGTTAGTAAACATTAAACTCAACTTTTTTTTTTTAAAGTCTGCATGCAGCCTTTGACAGATTCGTTTATATTTGATGCCATTACTCTCAACTTTCCTGTTCTTGTCATCATAATCGTTTAATGTATTTTTATTTTCAGTAAAGCTTCAACTAAATATGCATGTACGTATGTATATATTTTTTGACTTAAATTAATTTTTATTTTGTCTGCGCTTCTCACTTTTTCTTTATTTGTTTCGACCTTACTCGTTCATACATACATATGTACATTTTAATATCCTGAGCGTGAATGTATTTTGTTTAAAGTTTTTTACTTGTACTTGGGTTGTTTCAATGAATGTGGAAACGTACTCGTAGTACAGCTACGTTTGTACCCTATACCATTAGGGTAGAAAACACATACAAGGAGCTTAATATGTAGATATAAAACTTAAAATCACAGAATAGTTGTGCTTAGCAAGAAATAATAGCATCAAAAACATGTTTGTCGTGTCCTGCTAGTAATTAAACAAAATTACCAGCATCCCTCAGTACAAACGTGTGCAGAGATGTTCTTATATTTTTAGTGTAGCGTATTTGAGATTATATTTGAGCAATCGATATTTTTCTCTGGTCTATTATCTTATTACTATGCTAGACATCCAAAATATTCAACACATACTCCAGGAGATTGTAGACAGAACCACAGTGTTATAATCAATGTATGCACATACATATGTAAGCTCTTCTGTGGGGTATATCAAACTTGGATGTTCCCATCTCTGTATCACCTCTTTTTTTGAGTATGTAGTTTGTTTAAAACATACCTTGTCATTCATGTTGCTATCATCTCCAATAGCGTCATTGTGCTCCTGCTGCATATGCATGCATAGTGTTGTTTTTAGCGTATGTTTACACGACGTGTTTCCCATATGTGATCGCATATGTATTTATAAATGTGGATGTTTTCTTACATGACCTGCAATCTCTATGAATCCTATCTAATTTTTCCAGGTATAGGACGTTATACTTTTATATGTAAAACTATCCATATTTGCTAATAAATACAGCACTGTTTTAAACTAATTATAAAAACGGGCGCTTGGGAAAAATGTACGTCCTGGTCGCATAATCTGGAACTTGGTCCAGAAATTTAAGCCAGAACGCACCTCAGCATGCTTGGCCAGGTCTCTCTGGCGACAATATGTGGCTGACGAACTAAGCATATTAGTTCATCGTTGGTCACAGCAACAGATAATTTCAATTCATTATGCAGCGAATTTCGACACAGAATTTACATTTGAAAACACACAAGACCCAAATTACTCAAGAATTGAAAATTCAGGGGCCATTAACATCAGCGAAAATGTTTTCCAATGACAGCGGATTTTTACCCCAGCCAATTTGTAAACAAGAAAAACTTACGATTTTGGGGACAGCCAAATCCAAAACAGATTTATCAAGAGGAAATTCATCTTTGCAGCCCATAACTTGACAAATAGAATAGAAGATATAAAAAAGATTATGTGTTTACTTTCACACCTACTACATAGAAGTACACTTAAGCTAAATATGAACGATTTTCAAATAAAAAATGAACTTATTTGGTTGTCCACGAGGAAAACTCCACACCGAAAATCATTTTTAACATATGTACTTGAACTGAAAGCCCACAATGCTATTGCTCTTGTGTAATTGGAATATAATACAATTTATGATAAAAAAAAATGATAAATCGTATGTAAAATAAATTCGACAAAAATTTGAAATTTTATCACAAAATTCATTTTCCAATACATTCGGAAGAAATATCGCGTAAACGCGAAAAACCCAGAGTTCCTCAATTTCTTACTATTAGTAAATTTCTAGACTTTTTCAATGGCGAAGTGGTTAGAATTGAAATACGAAGTGCATCCAAATACGCATCTGTTTATTTTTATCTATGCTTTTTTTAATTTACCGTCACGTCACAAATTTTTCTAAACTATCTATTAGTTCTAGAGAATCGTTACGGACTAAAACGCGTTAAACGGATTAAAAAAATTTTTTTGGTTGATTTTGCGTAGGGCTTAGTTGTTGATTTTTGATGCCTTTTAAAATTCTGTATTACTGTTTTTTTTCTAAATATTTCGATTTCGATACGATTTGGAGTAAAATCAATAAGAAGATTTTATCTTGTTCAATGTCCCTGTACTTGTGTCGCAGTCCAATATGTCGGGTAAATACTTTTTTTCCAGTATTCTTTCAAAATGTGTCAAATAGCTTTTTTGTTTTTTTAACTGAACATTTTTTTTTTATACTTTATTTCATTTTATTGAATCTTTCTATTAAAAGAAATTCACAATAAGTATTCAAATTTTATTTCTAAATTATTATTTACTAGTTATTACCAATGTGTTCAAATCTTAAAAATCTATCTTCTATTGTGTAGCGAGAGCCGCCTCGTCAGGCTCAATGTGTCAGTTCTTTTTAGTCTCTGGTGGCCATCAAATTGCAATAAATTGCGTGCTAGAGTGTTGGGATGTGCGACTAGTTTGTTCACGTATTTGGACGTGTATGTTTTAACTTCTTCGTGGATAGTGGGAACTTTGAGATCCCTATGTATGTTTTCATTTCTTATGTACCAGGGGGCGCATACGATATGACGTAAAATCCTAGACTGTCTTCTCTGTAACTTCTGGATGTTTGATGCACAGGCAGTACCCCACAGCTGAATACCATATGACTATATTGGCTTTATAACGGATATGTATAAAAGTACTTTATACTCCAAAGCCAAAGTTGAGTTAGGACTTATTAGCCAATTTTGATTTGTTCGAAGCTTTATGGACGTTATTTTTGCCTCAATGTGACGGGGCCAAGTTAGGCGCCGATCTAGATGGATACCTAAATATTTAACGTGCGTTTCCGCTGGAACCGTGGTATTAGTTATTGTGATTGGTGCACAATTTTGCCTTCTAAGAGAAAACGTTGCATGAGCACATTTTGATGGATTTACCTTTATTCTCCACTGTTTTAGCCAGTCTTCTAGCTTATGAATATGGGACTGTAGCTTTTCAGATGCATTCTTTGGATTATTACTGACACTTATAATTGCAGTGTCATCTGCAAAGGTTGATGTATATGTATGTAGGCTTGTCGGCATATCCGCTGTATAGATGATATATAATAGCGGCCCTAGCACACTACCTTGAGGTACTCCTGCACTGATTTTCCCACATCTTGAAAGCTGGTCCTTTGACCTTACTTCAAAAGTTCTATCGGACAAATAGCTTTTTATAAGCTTGTGGGTGTTTTCAGGTAGAACCCGAACTATTTTAGTAAGTAGTCCAGTATGGCAGACTTTATCAAATGCTTGGGAAATGTCTATAAATAAAGCTGAACAGTATTGCTTTCTTTCAAAAGCCGATCTAATAATGGTAACGATTCTATGGACTTGTTCAATGGTACTATGCCTTGCTCGAAAACCAAACTGATGATCTGGGATAACGTTTTGTTCATTTAGAAAAGGAGTTACACTCGAGACGAATAATTTTTCAAATATGTTTGACAAAACTGACAGTAGGCTAATAGGCCTGTAGGATGTAATCTGGCTTGAGTCCTTTCCAGGTTTCGGGATCATAACAATTTCAGACATCTTCCTAGAGCATGGGAAGAAGCCGACGCGCAACATGGCATTAAATATGTAAAGTAAAATTCTTACAGCTGAATTAGGTAAGTTTCTTATCATTGATCCTGTTATACGATCAGGTCCAGGTGATTTCTTCATATCCGTATTTTTAAATGTCGATTTTAAAGAAGACAACCGAAATTTCATAGGATCATTCACGGTGTCACTAATTATTGGAATAGTGGAATTACTTATATCATGTGGTGCAAAAACCTTCTCTAAGTGCTTTGCGAACGCATTTGCCTTTTTACTTGAGTTTTTAGCCCAAGTACGGTCTTCAAGTCTTAGTGGGGATTCGTAATCAATAGGACATTGTAAGTGCTTTACAGCTTTCCACAGACTATAATCCGTGTTTTTCATTGGATCCAAGTTTTTTAAAAAGTTGTCGATAGCGAATTCGTGTTTCTGTCTCAATTTACTGCATAAGTTTTTTTGGCATAAGTTCATTTGCATTTTTATGTGTGGAGAACGACTATTTTGCCATTGTCTTTTTCATTGGATCCAAGTTTTTTAAAAAGTTGTCGATAGCGAGTTGGTGTTTCTGTCTCAATTTACTCCATAAGTTTTTTGGCATAAGTTCATTTGCATTTTTATGTGTGGTGAACGACTATTTTGCCATTGTCTTCTTAGTCTTCTTTTCTCAATGACGAGCATCTGAATATCTGCTGTTGCCTGGTACGTTATTATTTTAGCTGATGGCGTTGCAGATATGGCTGCGGCAGTCACGACGTCTGTAAAATGGTCTACAGCTGCTTGAATATCAGCTGGATTTCTCAGTGGGATGTTCAAAGGTAAGTGAGAGCTCACATACATTTTATATTTTAACCAATTCCTGTTTCTGTTCGGGTAGAAACTAAGGGTTTTAGGTGCAGTGACAAAACTGTCGTGCAAAATAACAATTGTAGGTGAGTGATCAGAAGATAGGTCATAGGATGAATTAACTAAGAGTTGATCGCGTTTGATGTTTTTTACTATAGCAAAATCAATAAGGTCTGGCAACTTATTAAAGTCTGTGGGCCAATAGGTGGGTTTACCGGCAGATACGACGTCAAGCTTGTTTGTTTCAACTGTATAAAACTGCCAACCTCTAGGACTAAGGAGTCTGGATCCCCATTATGTGTGCTTTGCATTGTAATCACCAGCGGTAATAAATTTTTGTCCTAGCGTAGCAAAGAACCTGGCAAATTTATGGTGTTCGATTTTATGCCTAGGCGGGCAATACACTGACGAGACTACAATTTTAAAATCAGTAAGATTTATAGTCGTGGCTTGCAAAAAGTCTTCGCTGAATTCAGGCAATGGAAAATGCCTTACGTTTTTTCGTGTTTTGTGGGTGTTTTGTGTCATATATAAAAAACCCATCAATTCTAAAGCAGTTTTTTATAGTGAAGTATGTTTCAGAAACTAATAGTATGTCTATATCATGTGCTAGCAGGAAGTTTTCTACTTCATATTTATGTTGGGAGAGCCCGTTAGCATTCCAGAAGCATATTTAATAATTTTTTGGTAAGCAGAACTTGCAGAGGCATGTTTTGGGTTCGCATCATTTCCTGAAACATACCCTGCATAGTAGTCATGGAATTATTCATTGTTTCTATTAAATTATCGATTGAGCTCGAATTGTTAGTGAGGGGTGTCTGTGCACCCTCTTTGAGGACGTGGGCATATGAATGTTTATGCGCATTAGAACTTTTGGCATTCGCATTAGGTAAATCATTTCTCAATGTTTGTGCATATGAATAGTTTGGTTTCGTATCTGGCTGTGTAGCTTGTGTACTAGCAATAGGACCAGCATGAAGCTGAGGAAATTGGGAAGATCTATATTGCTCATATTCAGGTTTACGTAAGACTTTCGAATTATTTTTTACATGTTGAAAGATTTTGCAGCCACTGTAATTTGCTGTGTGGTTTTCACCACAGTTGCTGCATTTTTTGACCTTGGGGTCTGTTTTGGAAGAAGTGCATTCCAAAGTCCGGTGCGCATCACCGCAAACAACGCATACGGATGGTAGCTTACAGTAGGTTTTCGTGTGTCCGAATTCCTGGCAATTAGTACACTGACGGGGACCGCCACGTTTTAGAGGCTCTTCCATCGTTATTCTTCTGTTCAAAAGGTAGCGCAAATTATATATTGGATGAACCGAGTTTTTTGATTTAAGCTGCGATGCGTTAAATACGATTTCAACACGATGCATAGGTTGGGGAATTTTGTTCTTATTTAGAATATTGAGCACTGACCTTACGACATAACCTTGCACCTCTATGGCACTTTTCAATTTCATCAGTGGGAACAGAACTGTCAATGCCCTTTACGATGACAATCAAACCTTTAGCACTTTTGAGTTGATACGTATAATAGCTCCTATTATCTGCATCGAGGCGACTTGCGATTAGGCGGTAATTCTTCTCAGTGTGCGCTTGGATCTTTGTTTCTTGAATTTGACCTCTTCGTATAGAAGCTACATAAAAGCTTTCCTTACCTACAAGCTGAGAAAACATGTTAACAATTTCGTTAGATGTTTGTTCGCGCAAGTAAATCCGGGGAGGTTTTTGTTCCCTGACAGCGGGTTCAGCTTCATCATCCGCTGTAGCAAGTACAGAGAATCTGTTTTCGCTTACCGGCATTACAGTACTTTGGGAGCTTTTATATTGTTTAGCAATGCGCTCTTGCTGCGAAGACTTAGGACTGGCCTTCCTTTTGGTTATGGTTATATAACGATCCATACCTGTTTGCACTTTTTTACGGAATTTTTCAAATTACCTGTTTCGTTTGTTTGTTGCACTATTTTTGATATGGTACCTGAATTGTTTTTTGTTTGAATTGTAATTTCTTCTGGTGTTGTTATTTGCAAAGATAAAGAACGCGTTCGAAACACGGTCACTGTTGAACTGGAACTGAACAAGTTTAAATAAAAGATTTAAAAAAATTAGAATTTTTTTTTTTTTATATTTTTGAAACACTGTAATCCTAAATTTATTTGGGTTTTCATGTGCTGTTGTCCTGTATTAGTACGTTAATGAAAAAAATATACAGCTCTTGACTGAGTCCATAGAATTTGTTATCTTATTTTGGTGCATTCTGGTCTCTCGCTTGTTGGAAACTGTTACATAGAAATTTTAAACAAATTTTTATATATTTTTTTTTACCATTTTGACTGGTATTAATTATTAGGCTTTTAAAAAGCCAATTACACATTTCGTTTTAGATGTAGGAACTTATTTTAACCCTTAATTACATTAAAAAAATACAGGCATATAAACCATTAATAAACAGAATTTTATTTTTTGTTATTTATTTATACGATTATTATTGAAGTATTCGATTGTAGGTTAAATTTAGGTAGAGACTTACAATAAATTTACAATAAAATGTGTTCTTCATTTATTCGGGAAAATATTGTTTCAGAAGCAATATTCTTCCAGAAAGGAACAACGTCACCCCATAAATATTCCCCCAATCTCTTTCCTATTTTTACATCTTCATATGTTAAAGCTCTTCTTTTCATTCATCATTAAAATGTTTTTATCGGTTTTTCATAAATCGAAACTAATAAAAAAAGCCACGTTATTCGAATACAATTGGCATCCGTTACCAAACCAAGTTGTGCAAATTCGTAGTTATTCATGTTATTTTTGTTAATTTCACTTAGCCTAAAACCATTTGTAAACTATTCTGTACTTTATATCTAAAGTAAATTTCTTTATGAATATGACCGTTAAACACTATCTTTTAGTTACCTTAAGCCTAGCGGGAAAACCAGAGTTAAAGAAGGTAAAATTTCAGCATTAAAGGATTGTATCGTACCGATATAAATTTACAAACATAATGACTACAGCCGCTATACAAACCGACCCACAAACATTAGCAATAGGTAGATAACATATAGTAACCTACATACACATAGTTAGTACTAGGCAGCCAAAGTATATTAAAAAATAGAAAATACACATTATTTATAGGTTTTAATTCGCATTTGGTTTACAATAAATATTTGATACAATTTGCAGGATTGGCCATGAAAATATGAGAAAGTCTTCCGAAATTATCTTGTATTTACCGTAGATTAGAGACGAATATAAGGTCTCCCAAAATGATCTTTGTTCTTCGTATTTTGCCGAATATAAGGTCTCTATGCGTTTATTGTTGCACTATCATAGAAAATTTGTCAGTAAGTTATCTTTTCAAACTAAAAAAGGCCCAGATGAAAATAGAGGCCTCTAGACAAGCTATGCGAAAAAAACCATTATATTTCTCTAAAATAAATTTTGGCATTTGAGACGTACAATTCGTTTCAATCAGAATGATTAGTCTCGCCTACATAAAGGCTTTGGAAATAAGTCTGCTTTATTTTTAGAATTATATTGCCATAAATCATTTACCATTATAACTTCTAAAAAAATATGTTGGAATCAAAAAATATTTCAGTTATGAAGTGGCCAACTTGCGCTCTCGCCTTATTTCAATCCTATGGAGAATTTATAAGAATTTTTTAACAGGGTTTATGCTGTAATTTTCCTTTGTTGAAAAATGCCATATTGGAGGCAAAATAAATGAAAACGAAATAAAAAAAACTTAGAAAAAGATAGTTTAGACGGTACTACATTACGTACGTAAAAGTCAAGAGAAAGTGATATATAAATTCGTCCGCGTTCCAAAAATGAGTGTAAAAATAGTAAAATGTAAACAGCTGTTGTTACAAAAGTACCAAATAGTGCATGTAAACTAATTATAAAAATACACACATCCGTATATACAGGGTGTCCGCCAGGATGGTATACTACTTTCTTGCCGCCATTTTGGTAAACATTATTCTTGACAGTTCATATTTGGCAGTCGTGAGGTAGAGACGTGGCAAATTTATTATGGAAAAATATTCGGTAAACCAACGTGATTTAATCGTTAAAACATTTTATCAAAATCAATCATCGATTACTGTGACGATGAGAAAGTTACGTGAAATTTTTGGGAGGAACAACAAGACGCACTATTAATCGTGTAGTGAATGATTTCGAAGAAAGAGGGACTGTAGCTGATAGGTCCAAGTATGAACCACAACGTACTACAAGATCGGTTGAAAACAATACTGCTGTTCAAGAAAGTGTTCAAAACAATCCATCAACCTCAATTCAACACCGTGCTCAGGTGCTTGGCTTTCAAAGGACAACTTTGGCCACAATTTTGCACAAAGATTTTCATTTGTTTCCATTTAAGATTCAGTTGACACAAGAGCTCCGCCCAGAAGACCATTACGCCGCCGTACATATGCCAATAGGATGCTACAGCTCGCCCCTGACAAGCCGTGACCACGACAGACCTCATGACGAAAGTTACGTTTGGTATTTACAACTTAGCCGGAATTGCGGTAATATATTTTTTTAATAATTTCCACATGTTCGGCATGTGTGAATCGATGTATGATTAAATAACAAACCTTACTGAATATTTTGGCAACTAGATAGAATCAAATAAACTCTTCATTAATTTTATTATTACTTATTTTAATATTGTTGAATATAGACCAAGAGTTGATCATTGGCTCCATACCAATACTGGATTCAATTAGTATGGGATAAGATTTACCATATCAGAAATTTGTTCGAGTGTTAGTACATAATTTACCGCAGCGTCGATATGAGCTTTCTATGCGAAATATTTTCAGCATTCATATAAAATATGTAGTATATTATAGAAAGGTTAATTTAAAGCCTACTTCATAAAACGCAATGCAAGGCAAGCAAAAATATTTTTTAAAGTTTTGAATTATGTTTTCCGTGTCATACCTAGTCATACATTTTTTCGCATATTGAGAGAGCGTCTGCAAAATACCGGGAGAAAATGTGTTCGTGGTCTTCGGTTTGGAGAATACGTGTAGATGTTCCTGTTCAGTTTGAGCATAATTATATGTTTCTCATTGAGATTGTGTGATATTTACAAAAAATTGTATTTTCTTTCCATGGTAAGAATCGAGCACACAATCCCCAGACTAAGAGGCTATCATACTATCAATTAGTCTACCGAGGTGCCATATTTCATAAAAAAAATCATAAAAAAATTTAAATAAATTTTAAGCTGATACCAAAAACCCCTTTAGCATGATTTGATTTTCCGACAGGTTGTTTTGATATATTTAAATCGATTTTCCATGGACTGTTGTTAAGTTTAATTCGGCGACGAAGGTGTTTCGGCTATATGGCATATAAGTATCCTTTTGCGTTCTAATTATTCTTTAAATTTGGTTATATTTGTAATTAGTTCACCTATAAAATATTTCATTTGATCTTGGTCTACTTTATTAACTTATTATTATTATTATACACAACAACATTATAATATTTACACACTTTGCATGTTCATTTGCAAAATTTAATGTAAATTCATTAATAATATTAATTTTTAGACTTTGGTCTTTGATTTCAAAGCAATTGAAGTTAAAATTCAATTATAAACTTATTGAAACTCTTTCCATCTACATCCGCTACAACCATTACAGCACCGCTTTTGACGTTGTCTTCTTGGAATTAAATTTAAACATTAAAGTCAAAAAGGTTTTTGTGTACGCACCCTTAAAATGTTAATTTACAAAGGCACAAATAAGAGAACAGAAAAACCAACGCTCTAAAATACACCTTAAGAAATAAATGCTTGAAATTCTGCTTGAGTTTTTAAGTCCAAAGTTATTTTTTCTATTTCCCTGCAAAATTTAAGAAGAATTTTAATGTACTTTTTAGAAATTCGAATGAAACCTAAATTTACTGAAAGTTTGATTTAAACAACGCCCATTAGTTGAATTTTTTATTTATTTATTTATAAAACGTTGAAAAATTGACTTAGAGGCCAATGAACGGAAAGTAAATTATGTAAGAGACGACCCTTGACACTTTCTAGTAAAAGAATAAAGTTAATTTACAAAAAATATATTCATTTATTTTGAATTTTGCACCTCTTTGCTTTATTTACTCATTATTTCACAAATAGGAAAACTGTCAATTCATTGACAATTATATTTGACTGAGATTTCAAAGAAAATGAAATAAAAAGATTGTGCTTATTAGTCGAGTCGCAATTTTTGTTCAGGAATTTAAAAAGTGCCGAAGAAAGCAAAAGTTTTGTCGAAATACAGCAAAGGCTATGATTCACTATCAGATTAAGTCGTTAGTCGTGATTGAAAAGTAGGATAGAGTAGATAAAGGGTGAGTGTATGTAACAGGTCAGTCCGGCTTGCGTTAGCAAACCTTAAATATTTTCATGAAATAATGATTTCTATGGGATCAGAGTTCCCCTTAGTATTGGGGTTTTTTAGTGGGTTAGGGTTCTGTCAGATTTTTTGGTGTTTGAATCATACGATCACGTAAGGTAGGGAACTACGGCCTTAAGCGATGATTAAATTGTTAAAAGAACAAAAAAACTTGTTTTGAAATTATTCGTTATTAAATGAAGGAACTAATAATCACAAAAACCTATAATTGATTATCTTATATGTACATATTAAATTAGTGTCGCCATTTTGTGGTATTACCGTTTACAACCTTGTGTTAGTGCGGTTAACAAACATATCAAAATTTACAACTCATCACTAGCAGTTGTTTTCGAAAAATTATTAGCAAAAAATGGAAATCGGGTAGGTAAACTTTTTTTAATTTGTCTTAAACTAATTTCTAAGTCGGTTGAAAAGGGACCCAGAAAGTAAGTGGTCTGCTTCGATATCCCCCCATACATTAAAATTTCTTAGTCAGTGATTACGATGAAATTTATAGAAAAAATAAAGTCACAACAAAACAACAGTTTGAAAAACTCGTTGAACTTATGGAAAAGCATCACGAAACTGGACGAGGCAAACCACAATTTGGATGCAGACAAAATAAAAGTAAAGAATTGTGGGAGCAATTTTCCGTAGAACTCGATAGTTTGGAACCGCCAATAAGAACTGGGAACGAGTGGGGATGGGTAAGTAGTAATTATGAAATTATCATGCAGATGGTGGTGGTCCCTCGCAAGAAGCCTCTTGAAATCCACTGGAGGAAAGTGTAGCGCAACTTATCTATATATGTATGGCTTTCAAGTTGGAGAATATATCACTGACAACGGAACCCTTTTCTTGGATTTACGCCAACTGGAAGTAGCTTACCTATCTACCCAACCAGCACAGGATGTCAGTGGAGGTACGACCAGCAACATTTGGTGCAATAAAATTTGTAACACAAAAATAAGACATAAAATCACAAAATAACTCACATTTTACATATCAAACGCATTTATCCCAATAATAACGGACACAACACTACAATGCAATCACTCGACCGGTGAGACTTACTGTGGAGTGTATCCCCTACTAGACGCCCACCCTACCACGGTAACATAAATGTAATAAATCCCTTACTCGTATGTTACCCCGGATACATACACACATTAGATCACTGCCTCTTATATATTACAACGCACCTTTAGATTTACTTAACCGGACATTTCCGTGCTAAGCTTAACCAATAAAAAGGTAAAATTTAAAAAACACGTTATCAATTTTTTATGACCTAAACGCTTATGCCTACATTAGATTGCTCCAAATACAAAAGTTAATATAAAATAAAAGAGATTTCAAAAATTATGTATAATTACAAAATAGATTTTAACAACATAGAATTACATAGAAATGTCCCAAAAATACACTAATACACATCTAACTGGACGTTATCAAACAAAAACTGGAACAACAGAAAACACCTAGCCCAAGAGAGCTCTTTAAAGTTTTTTTTTCTTTGTCTAGTAGGGTTTAATTTTACCCAAATCTAACTTTATCTGTTTAATGCCTATTGCAGTTTCGGGCTTACACTTCTGATTTCTTCTCTTTTATTTTTACGCATACTTTTAAAAGTTTTATAAGGATTTATTCATTAATTATAAAGTTTTTTAAATTTTCTTTTGTGTATGTTGTATGAAATGGTTATTTGTCACTAATTATGAGGAAACAAATCATTCTTAATAATTGCAATAATTATTTTAAATTTGAATATAAACTTTTTAATTGTTTTTTTTTTACTTAAAAATACACCGCTCAATGCAAACAAATCGGTCTGGACTTACCAATACCCATAAAAGGATCTTCACCACGTTATTCTGGCACCGTTGTTAACCAGGCACAACCAATTGACCTTTCCAGAACACGGATGTATTAGCAAACCCAGCCTAAGTGAAGCCTCCCAGAAATAAGAATAGCTTCCCAAGGGATGGCGATAATATTTTTCACTCCCCTCGCACAAAAAGCAAATCTTCAGATTTATTTTATCAGAAAGACCAGGGCAAAAATCCAAAAAGCTTTAGTTCTTCCTTTTTAGAAAACCAAAAACTTCAAAATTCCTCAGCTCTAGTAATGTGTTTCTTCTATCGCTGCCTTACTAAAACTCTTCTTTCTGTCCACACTTTGCCTTGCTTATTCAACAAATCAACCAGCAATTCGCCGTACTCCGAATTAATGCTACCGCTACTATTCCTATTGTGCTCTAACAACCGTTTTTCACATTATTTATCGAATTTTCCCCCACTAGCATTCCCTAGATACAAAAATAAATGGGCTATGTCAAGGTTATGAGCAAACTTAAATATATCTTCTGCTAAAAAATCCTTAGCGGTATTAAAATTACTAAGCGGTCCCTAAGGTTCATTACGTCCTTGATATTGATCATTTTCAGCATCAGTAATGGAAGTACATATTATTGTGGTAATAGGAGCTCAGCAAAAATTGAAAGGGACCGTTACTCTATTTATATTATTGTTGATTTTCTCATTGCCTCATTTTTCTTTTATTATTTTCTGATTTTCCTTTTTTTGCATTTACCTTCAACTGATCATTCGTGCCTGTAGTTGACAACCCACACTCATTAAAGAATAAAATCAGCCGGTACATTTTGTTGCAGCATCGTCTACACCAGGTAGCAAACCTTGAAGACCGCCCCTCTTCGTAAATATCAGAAACAATAAAAGAAATGCCGCAGAACCAAAAATGTCGGAACTGAAAAATGTAGACACAAAATCAAAAGGAAGTACTAAATAAAATCGAACAGTTAGAGAAGAGTGTATATAATAAGCCATTTAGTTATCCCTAAAACTTATTCGTATTTGATGCTTGCAAGGTCTAAGGGATTAGAGTGCGCAGCACATCAATATTAGCATCAACATTTTCGTCGTTGTAAAATAACTCAAAACTAATATCCATTTAAATATTTATTAAAAATACACACTTTCAAAAAAATTAACTTAAATTTATTGTTTTAACTTTGATGTAATTCGTTATGCCAAAAAAGAGTTGAATTGTTTTAAAGTTAGGTTGCTTCAATTTCAATTCAACTAAGTCTAGTTGTAAACTGTAATAGGAGCATAAATTGCGTTACGCTTTTATTGTTTTTACAAAATTTCCAGAAATCGCTACTATTGCATATTTTAAGAACAATAATCCGTTAGCCAAAAGTGGCACGCCAGTTAGGCATTAAAACTATCCGATCAGTGTGTAATAACTTAGTTGCTCATTTTGTTCCGAATGGTGAGCCGTTTTTGAAAATAACGCGATATCATATTCGATAATTTTGAACGTAATAACGTTTTAGTTATTGTAGGAAATTATTAGAAGCTACTTTGTCAATGTATTTATTGCCATTTTAAATTTCTTTGAAAAATAGCCCAGATAACAAATACATCTTCTCCTGTTATTGTATTGATTGCAAAATTACCAAGATTTTATTAAACTGTTAACACATTTTAGGCGTGTACCAGATCGATGATATTGGATGACGATTTTTTTTTGTTTTTACTTCATCTCTTTTTCGATATGATAGATGACATTTGCTCTGATAGTCTTAACTCATGCGATGTTTAAGTAAATACTACGGTCACACGGGGCCAATAATCAATAAGCGTAACCACTATTTTTTGGCAACAATTTTACAATAGTCTACTTTTTCGTTTGTTTCGCCAAATATTCTGCTGACCATAGTTTTGCGTAACGTAAAAAGACAAATATCGGACTATTTCGACGTTGCAGCAAAAATCAGTTTCTACTAAAACTTAAAACCTCAAGTATGCTTTTAGGTTTTTATACTTTAATAGACTTCGAACATCAATACAAACTCGTACATTTGAGTATGGTTTTTTTTTAATAACGAGAAATGTTTTACATACCTTTTTGTATGGTTGTATTAATGATGAGGTTTTTTTTGCAAGACTCTATTAAAATCTAAAGTGCTGACTGACGATTTTCATTCTCAACATTTATAATAATTTTTATGGAATTTGTGTGTGTCGTTATTGTACGTACATAACCTAGAATAAACATATTTTCTCTACATTAATTTAAGTTATCATATACACGCAGCCATACAAAGTTTTTGTTTTCTTGTTAATAAAACCAAGAGTTCTATATTCAGTGAAGTCCTACATGTCATACACCTAAATACGAAGTATTAAAAATGTGTTTTGGGCAAAATATTTTTTTTTTCCTCCTGAAGATGTTTTTCTTGTTGTACAAACAATGGCTGATGGTGTTTAATTTTGGGCTACGGTTTTAATCGTTTCATTTTATAGTTTAAGGCCAATATTATGACTTGGCTTTAAAGTTCTTCTTAGTAAAAGATAACTTTAGCTAAAGTGAAGCAAACACATAAACCGAAAGAGAAGAACAGTGTAAGGGGAAGATCGTCTTGCCGCTAATTTTATGCGTTTGAGGTTGCCTCGTTTTAGCTAAATTTACCTTTACTTTGAAGGCAAGTTGGTCCTAAGTCCTTTTTCGTTTTAATTTTTAAACATTTTAATTGGTTCCGTTTGTTATACTTTTGCAAGTTTTGGTAAATTTTATATAATGGTGAACTAATTTTGATCTTCTGGTAGAATTCGATTTATTCGTAAGATGTTTAGATTAAATTTTGGTTTATTCTGTTATTAAATTTCAGAAATAGGTGAAACTTGGATTTATTTGTTACTTTAAATTCAAATTTATTTCTTTGATAACATTTACAATTTTTCGTATTTTTTCAATTATTGTGGCGACTTATTATACAAACTTTGATTTTTGTCAAAATTAATATTTTATAGTGATTTTTTAATTTCTTTTATATAATCGATTTATTGTAAAGTTACGATTTTGTAATGAAATTTCGGTTTTTGAAGATATTTCATATTTATAGTTATGTTTTGGTGAAATTTCGAATTTAATTTTATAGACAAAATTAAGTTTTTTGGCAATTTTTATACGACAATTTACAAATTTTTGTTGCAATAACTTTCAATTCGAATTCTCCGTTGATTGAACTTTGCCTTTTTTGGTAAATTTTCGGTTTTTCATTATGTTTTGATTTTGGCAATTATAATTTTGTTATTCCAGTTTTTCGATTTAATGGAAAGTTTATTTTGGAAAAATTTTGAATTTTTCGCAATTTTTTGTAAAATTTCTGTTTATGGAGGAATTCGAATTTTTTGTATTTTAAGGTTTTCTTAAAATGTTTTAATTTGGTCCAACATTTAGATCCGTAAGTTATATGGGTGCCTCGGGTTGATCGTTCCAGTTAGGCGAGCTTATAGAAAATGCGATAAGGATTCAGAATATACAAATTTTATAAAACTGCAAACGGAATGACAAACATAGGTGGTTTTCTTTGAATATTAGTGGTACTAATGGGGAATGAGGAATGAGGAATTTATAACACACACGCACACACAAGTAATAAAAAGTCCTTATATGCTGAAATTTAAGCAAAAAATAATTTTCAAATGTTTAAAAAAATAACACCGTTTTAAAACCGCGAACATATGTTCACAGTCTTGGTTAGTACCGAAAACAAATTGAATAAATCTAAAAGTACGCTGTTTTTTTTAGTTTTCGAAACATATTTAGTCAAAGGTAAAGAGCGTTTAAAATAAAGCAATTCGGTATAAACATATCAAAATCGACAGAAATATACATATGCGCATATTCATGAAAACCACGGAATTGAGTATTATGGAATATCCATTTAGCACCTATAAGAAAGTAGCTACAAATAAATCACATTAAACCAGTGCCTGCAGCGGACTACCAGCCAAATAATGAAAATAAAAATTAATTTAAAGTATGCAATTTTAAAACAGGAAAAGAAAAGGATAATGAAATATTCAACTCCTGAATTCAAAGGGAATTGAAAATATAGAAAGAAACCTTAGCAAAAAGAAAAGAAATTCGAGAAGGAGAAAAAAAAACTAGAAAAACAAAAATAATTTTAATTTCAAACAGTATCTTCATTCCTTTTATTCATTTGTGAAACACACAGGCATAACTACTTAGGATACAGTATTGTTTTATACGAGCATATGTGTAATTGAGAAACTTTTATAGAGAGCAGATGGCTTAAGGACATACATGACTAATAACGATTGAAATTCATTGATTAAGATAGTAGTTTTTCCATTTTCTATCTGATATGTATATTTTATCCCATTTTCTTTTGCTTAACTGGCAAATCTGTCAAACAAAGTGTAATCATTATGATTTGTATGTGTTAACAGAAATATACAATAACAATCTTAAATATTATACCGCTCATGATGAATCTACTAGTTGACATTTTTATTATTCGAATTCCAGCTCTAATTAACTTTAGAAAAACTGAACGCGATCTATTATACTATAAATCAAATTATCATATAGTCTTGTTATTTAGATATGTTTTTCACATATTTAATACAGAACAGATTTTTTTTAATTAGCGCTACGTGGTTAAGCGCTTAATAATTTTACCACTGGAATTGAAAAACGAGAAACAAAAAATTGCAATATTTTTTATAGTTAATTGTTGCCTTTCGAAAATCGAACTTAAAACTTATTTTATCGAAATAAGTCTACTTATTGTATAGATCCGGTAACCTTTGCAAATTTATTTTATGGCAGCACACATATATGTATTTGTCCCATCTGAGCCGATGATAATAGATAAAGAAAAATAAAATAATTGAGAAACAAACACTAATGAAAATACAAGTAACTCTATGCTGCAATATTGCAGCAGTTTAAATTAATATTGACCGAGGTGTAAACACCGGCACTTGATAGAATTAAGCACTTCCGCAACTTTGATACAGCTAACATGGAAAAAAGATTCGTCTTCACTTGCTTACAAAATGCATTTGGCAAAAGATGGTAACCCTTCAGACAAGCAGAATTAGAAAATAAATTAGAAAATAAATTCTTTTCCAACTAAATTTCTACTGAAGAATACAACAAGCAGTGATATACGGTGGCCTTTTGTTAAATAACTAGACTCTGTGCAATATAAAACAAGTAAGTGTCAAAAAGGAATTTTTTTTTGGACTAGGAGGCTTATAATAGCTAAGTATATTTGCAACTAAATGTCCCTTGAGTTTTATAAGATTTCTCCTTCCGTAATTACTTTTTATTGTTTTCAAAAACACTTATTATAAAAATAAATTCTAAAAATTGTAAAAAGTTTAATGGAAACCAATCCCAAGGATGTGAGAAATGCATAATTGCGCCATATAAGAAAAATGTGTCGAATCATCAGATCCTATGTTATCTCCAACGTAGTGACGTAGAGATTAAAAAATATAAAATGCGAATAAATTTAGAAGAGGGACAATTGAGGACGATGAGATAAATACGACAAGTTAAGCGACAATAACATTCAAGAAAATAGATATCTAACAAACAATAGCAATAACTTCTCAGAAATTAAAAATGACACTGAAGGTAGCACATACCCGAAACCGGTTTGTCTCCAAAGCAAGCTTGACTTGAAGGGATGACGTAAAGTCATTCCAAAAAACTACTTCAAGAAGAATCATACAATGATTAAGATATGACTTCATTCCAAATCCAATATGGTGGCCCCTGAGAGATGACGGACCAGTTAATTTTTTTTCTGATTTTTTAAACTCATAATGTTATTTTGCCATTGACAAAAAATTCTTTTAAAATTTTTGCTACTACTTATAATTAAAAAAGAACATTTGGTTTTCTTTTTGATTCACAGATATCTTTTATTGGAGTTATAGCATTTCTACGATAAAGGGTATATGGCAGGATTGTTGTTGCGATGACAAAAAAAATTGGCACGTTAATTGCTGCTATAGTAGTAAATTAACATTTACAATTTTAAGGACACATTTAAAAATCTGTAACAAATACATATTTTTTGTCCCATCGCCATAGGTTAATGCCGGTCTATTTTAGGGCAGATAGATAAATTTTTCAGGCGCTATTCAAATGTTTGACATTCTATAAAATATAGCGCCATATTTACTAACGGATACTAAAATTCCTGCCATTTTGAATTAGAAACTCAGAAAGGCTAATGATTTATGCAGAATTTTCGTAAAACCACTTCATGTAATTTTTGCTAAATTAGACTTTAAATTAAACTTTCAAAATACGCATTTGATTAATTATGGAAATTAAGGAAATATGAATTTAAGTAACATTCAATTTAATAATTGAAGTAAATTTTGTTTTCTAATTCATATAGATGAACTGCGTGATAATTAGAACTTTCCCTCTTGCATTGCCTTTCGTGTTTGTATATTTGAATATTTATTAAACCACAAAATCAAAATAAATTGAAAATTGAGTTGTTTCAATTTTGTTTTGTTTTACGAAGACTCAATTTGTATTATATTTTTCTAACGGATATTCACTCCTAATTCGCTTTTGGTAGAACAAGTAGCATACTTCATTTGATTCTGAGCAACTAGTACAGACCACTTGATGCACAGATATTTTAATTCATATATGTTCAAATTCTATATGCATACTCGTTTAATACATGGCGCCCTGAACAAATGTGTAGAGCCATAAACAATTCATGGGGTAAAAATAGCATTTAATAAAAGATAAATTCCCACAGCATCAACGGTAACATAAAACAATAACAGCAACAATGGCATCAGCAACAGAAGCGGTAGTAGTAGTTGTGGCAGTAAACACAGAAGCTACTAAAACAAGTCAGAATACCTTCTTCGGCTGATCCGAATCTTAAGTACGCTTTATGAAATAATAAAAATGTGTGTGGTGAGAAAAAAGGTTATATTGATCTTGAAAAACTTTTTTTCTATATTCATTGCCCTATTCATAATTTTAAAGTTTACGTTTTTCTTAAACTTTGTATTCGACTTTTTTGCGAATTTTTATTTTTACTTTTCCAAGTTTTTTTAAAGTAAATTTTCGATTTTTTATAAAAGATTTTTATTTTTATTTGGGGGGTTTTCTTGATTATTGCTGATATTCACTGTTAGTGGTGCAATTTAGATCGTGTGGTGAAAACTATATCGGTTAATCGACTCCCCCTCCCATCAGGACCCATATTATTTATACTTTATAGTGCAAGAGAACAATTCCGGCTTTGGTGAGTAAAAACATAAAAAAATATAGCTTATATCTTCGAAATTTATTGACCAATTTACCTAAATTGCTGCGACATTGGCCTAAGAGCTATAAAAACTATAGACAAACTAACAGCGTCAAATATACAAACTCCCCAACCTGTGAAGATTCAGAATATATTTAATGTTTTTGCATTTAAATATTCTTTAGACTTTCATGAAGGGTATAAAAAAGCCACAGACACAACAAACACGAACTTGGGCAAGTATGCAAAACATACACTTGCACACATACCATTACAAGTAACCATTTTAAATATAACCATTCAGTTGGATGAGGTGTATGTTTGCAATTACATCAGAGCATGTATCTAAAGAAGAAGGGGATAACAAGATACACTCGCAGTATTTGTAAAATAGTACATTGTAGTTTAGTTAAAAAGTTGTCTGCACATTTAATTTTCATAAACTTTTAAAACACTGCGCAATTTATTTTTTAACTAATTCAGTTTTTTTAATATTTTTTTTATAGTTTTTAACATTTCAAATTCAACGAATTTCTTTTGATTTAACTGAAAACTAAGTAGACTGGGATTGACATTAATTTTTCAGTTGATTTTACAAACATAATATTTTGAGTGTACGGTCACCAATATTAGTTACTCATAACAGAATAGATGGACGGACTACAATTGGAATCATTGGAGCGAAGCAACTTCTTGCTGCCAGTTGGATGAATCTATTGAATGGATGAATGGTCACAAAATATATTTTCAAAGGAAAATTAACCTATTTATAATACAAGATATCCAACCACACTCACACATTAATTATCTCAAAATATTCTTTTACTATGCAAACACAGATGCACTTCTACGTATGCGAATTATTTTTAAATACACTTGGGCGTATGAAACAATGAATTCACAAAAAAGACTTCACTCCACTGAAATTGAAGTGAATATACACTTTTCATTTACTCTGAATATTGTGCTTTAAGAAAGCTGATAATCATTTGAAAGTTATTATTAAAAGTATATAAAATTTGTTAATAATTCGAAATTTCCAAATTTAAAATCACTGTTTTATTCAATGAGATTTTCAAATATGATTCGGTTATACTCTCGTTTTGAAAACAAAATTTGATCGATTTTATTAAATGCAAATTTTGTTCCTCGTGCTCCTTGAGTACTGAGGATGCTCCTTGGAATAAACAAACAAATTCATTATTAAAAGGAATTCTTGAACCATATTCTGTTATTTAAATTTTTTTTAATTATCCCTATAGATTTATAATAAGTTTGCAATCTATATATTTGGCGGATAAGCAAGACTCTCTGTGAATTTCGCTGGTTGCTTATGCCAGCTCATCAGGAAGTCTTTACCCAAAAATTAAAATAACTCAAAATGTCTTATAACGGTCTTAAATCAATTGATGTACCCTGTTAAGGATTATCAAAGCATGTAATCAATCGTTCTACCTTAGGCTACCATACTAGTTTTATAGGAGCATGCCATCATTTTCGGCTGTAGGCCCCCTGTTTTACCATACAGAATTGAACACGTATAAGTGATTCTTAAGGCCTTATTTGTTATATATGCCAAGTGTTTTTACAAGTAAAAGCCCTTTAATCTCAAGACAAAGGCAAGGTAAAGGGACCACACTAGTCTTGTTCTGATTCCTGGGTAGTTCTTTCACCGGTGCAGTCATGGTTGATATTAGAAGCTAGTTGCATTCGATCGGTTATTACAGAGTCGAACTTGCCTGCGACCATAATTACCAAATCGTCTGCAAGACCCTGAACTTCGAATGTAAGATCTTCGAGACTTTGTAAAAGTCCTTCGAAGCGCAGTAGCCATATGATTGGTAATAGAACGCCTCCTTGAAGGCATCATATGTTCGGCCTGACAATAAACCTTTTTCCGCCAGTCTCGAAGATTTTTGCCCTATTTTTCAGCATGTTGATGACCAGTCGCTGGATTTGTTTTTCGATCATCACTTCCTCCTTACCATCCAACGCCTTCTCGATTTTGTTTGTTAGGCTAAGTGTGAGAATTTAAGTAGACTTGATTGGTAAGCATATTGTTCAATATGGAAAGCAGAGTATTTTTGGAATACTTCCGTTTTACATTGATCCAAAATTTTTCCCATAGCTTTGAGCAGAAATGAAGTTTAGCTAATAGGTTGAAAGGGTTTAGGTCTCATTTTGTCTTTGATATGATGACAACCCTAGCTTAAGTCTAACTTTTAGGTAATATGCAGAATTCCAGGCTTGTCCTAAATATATTTAGTTTAAGATAAAATACGCAAATTTGTTAGGGTAAAATTTGGAGACAAAAACAATTTATTCTTTTAATATGATAGAGGCTTTAAAAACAAGTGACAAGAAAATTAAACTGAGACCAATATATACTCGTATGTACGAGTATATATATTTTAAAAACAAATTAATTTTATATTTTAACACCAGCCCTCAATTAAATACATCCACTAATGTTTTTAAAGTTTTGCAAAGATAATATTGATAAGAACTCTATACCTAAAAATAGATTTTATTAAGATTTGAATACAATAAATTAGTTATTACGTTGGTAGTAATAAACACAGGGCTTTTCACACTATTAGACTGAGTAAAAAGACTTGTCAAAAATTTAAATAGAACGAGAAAGTGTAAAAGTGTAAAACAATTTGTTATTAAAAATTCTCTAAATGATGAGACTTTTCATTTGATCAGGGTTGCATTTTTACAGCAAAGAAAATAGTAAAAGACGCATTTTAACAAATATGTAAGAATTTAATAGCTTTTTCTAAAAAAAAAATACAAAAGATAATAATTGCATCTGCAAAAAAATAAAATTCGAAAATTTTAAAATTTACAATTTTCTAAAAATTTAGTGCTGAACATTTTTGTACTACTTTTACCACTTCAGTTTGCTACATTAAAAAAAAAATCTATCAAAACTTGAGTTTCTGAAGATTCTCAAGAGCCATCGCCGCCACTACCTACTCGAAATTGCTCGGCCATTGCCGCCGAAAGTATCATTTCAGCTTCTTTCTCCGCTACTTTCTCGTGGTAAAAAACTATTGGAAATGAGAATATTTTACTTTACATTTTTTGCCAGGCGAAACTTGTAGAATAGTGTGAAACGCCCTTAAGTAGTATTTTAGATATACGATTTCAATACTTATTGTAATTTTGTTTTAGAAAGATTCGATATAATAAAATTTAAGCCAAAAAGAAAAAAATTTGCATATTTTTGGTTTTCTGAAAATTTCTCCTTTTATATGATTCCAATGACTTGAGGTAAGCATTATATATATTTAACAACCAATATATTGCCCTCTCCGTGGGGTTATCTTTGAATCTTTAGAAATATTTTTATTTCTTATTTTGTTATTTTTATTATTATTATTACGGTCTTTATGACCTAGATACAATATCAGCCTTAATGTAAATTTTACAATTATTTTTCATTATTCTATAACAAATACTGTTTTGCAATATGTTTTTATTAATCTATTCTATATATATTCATTCTGACAGTCTTTAATTTCTGTTGGCAATTTGTTATGCATTTTGAACCCCTCAAAAAATACACTTTTCTTTGGAAGATCAGTCTTAATTTTAGGCAGTCTAATATTATTTCTATGTCTCGTATTATAACTATGTATTTCCAAATTATATTGCATTCTCTCATAAGGATAATTTAGTAATTGCCCTAATCTTAACTCATGTACAAAATTTTAGAGTCTGGTATGCTATTAATTGTTTTATATTAAGCCAATCTAAGCTTCGTATCATCTCAGAAATTGATGTATCGTACCTTTTGTTTAGAATAAACCTCATTACTTTATTTTGCTGTATTTGTAATCTTCTAATTTGCATATTATTTAACATAAAAATTATTGTTGGGTTATACGTAAAATAAGGTTATATAGTTGACTTATATGTATAGTCAATTTATACTGCTTATCAATATATTTGCAGGTTCGATACATAAATGCTATTTTCTTTGCTATTTTATTCTCAATATAAGTTACATGTTCCTCCCACTTTAGTTTATTATCAATAATTATAGCTAGATATTTTATCTGCATCACATTTTCAATTTCGTAGCCCTTGATTTTTAGTTTTACACTATCACAGTTCTCAGGATTTCGATTTAACATCATGTATTTAGTTTTTTCACAATTTAGTTTTAACTTATTCCCACATAACTATACATATAACTCGTCCATGTCTGTCTGAACAGCATACATCGCATCATTCAAATATAAGTGATTGAAATACAAAAGAGCATCAGCAAATAAAACTATTTTACAAAAGTGATGAAGTTATCCTTCCAACCACTGTTCTTTGTTTTCTGTTTGTCAAGTAGTTCTCAAACCATTTCAATGCTTGCCCTCTTATACTGATCCGATTCATCTTAATCAGCAATATATGCCTATCTACCGTTTCAAATGCTCGTTTCAAGTCTAAAAAGCCACCACAGCTTGTTTCTCCGACATCATATCTTTACAGTCAGCTAGTACCATATTCAATGCTGTTTCACATGAATGATTAGCTCGAAAACCAGACTGCTGTGAGACAATGATATCATGTTGATTTAAAAAACTTAGTAACTGTTCTTTAACCACACTCTCCATGATTTTTTCATCTGATGGTAATGTATTTACTGGTCGTAGTTTTTCTGGACGTGTTGTGTTTTTAATCTTTTCTATCGGTACCACTGTAGAAACTTTCCATTTTTCAGGAACGTGAGCAAGTCGTAAGCAGTCGTTTACAATGCCAGAGAAAAAATATGCCATGTATTCCATTGAATCTTTAATAACACCTTCAGACAGAAGTTTTTTTCCACCAATTTTATTTTTTAAAGTTTTTACAATATTAAGTATACTTAATGTATCAACTTCTTTGAATTCAAATTCATAATTTAAGTTCATATTTCTCGAGAAATCCAAATCTGTGTTCTAAATTTCATTGTTGATTTTATTGATGCTGTCTACGAAAAAGTTATTAAGTGACTCTGCTAGTTCGATTTCACTTTCTATCCATTTATCATTTATCTTTATTTTCTTTATGGATTGATTTATTTGTGTCATATTAACCGTTTCTTTTAAATATTTCCACATTAGTTTTTGGTCTCTAACTGCGGTAATGATTTTATTTTCCATATTTTTTTTTTTATTAGCTTTTTATACAAGTTTTTTGTCATATAATACTCAGTCCACACTCCCCTTCCTTTTGCTATGTGCATGAGATCATCATACCATTTGTTCATAATTTTTTTATGGACACATTTGTTATAAGTAAGATTATTCATGATTTCTAATATTACACTATTAAAGTTTTCCACTTTTTCATCTATAGTACCATAATTTATTTCATTAAAATTACTATATCTCAGCATTTCAACTAAATTTTCTTTACTATAATATTCGCCACTGGTAATATTTATTCTAAGTCTCATCTTCACTTATTTTTCTAGCGGTATTAAAAATGATATTGTTTCATTTTATGATTAGTCATGTACCTTGTCTGTACTTCATCAGATGTTGAAAAAAGTAGATCAATTCTAGTACTTGTCAGTTCTGTAATACGAGTATCAAAATGTATAAGTTGTTTCATAGCCATAGACGAAAAAATATGGCACAACTCATTAATATAATATGTATCATTATTAATATTAATGTTAAAATCTCCGATTAACAAGTTATTACCACTGTTTTCGAAATAAGTCTCTATTGTACTTCTTAAATACATAAGGAATTCTGAATTGCTAGCATTTGGTGAATGATATAACACCCCAATCTTCTATTTTGTTTGAACGTTTTTTAATTTAATTATAATGCACAACATATTCTGATTAAGGCTTTTGTTACAGATTATATTATATTGAATTGATTTGTGTATATATGTATATTATTGCACCACCCGTATATCGAGAATGTGAATCACAACGTACAATGTTAAATATAGGAATGCTAATCTCGGCGTCTTCAATGTTAAATGTTGCACATGTTTCATAACACAGTATTATATTTGCTTGTTGAAGTTCAATTGTTCTCTCAAGTTCTTCCTTGTTAGCCAAGATACTACTTATATTAACATATATACAGTTTACCCATCTGCTATTACGTTTTCTACATCCTGTTGTTAATTGCACACTACCATCACTCTGTATTTCTAATACCCATTACATATATAATTTTGTTGAAGTATCTTGTTTCCTCCATAAGTCTCTCTTTAATCCACCTTTCCCCTCCCAACGCGTTGTTATATGCGCGTTTATAGAATGACCAGTATTCAGTGGACCTAGTCCGATTAAAGAGCTGGCAGGCTTTTCTCCTTCAAGTACCCAGCCCTGCACTCTGTCAGGGAACGTTCGTGCACCATTTCTTCACAACAAATTCTCAGCTATTTTCACAAGCTTTCGTTATGATATTTTGTTATTTTGTTAACTTCGTCAGCTAATTCTTGAGAGTTATTTATTTTTTATTAAGAGTGCCTTAGTCTAAATGACTAAACCAGTATAAAAACCAGTTGGTGTCTTCCTGATATATCTCCTTTTTTCAGATCAAATCGAATATATCGATGATGTGACAAAGAGACTTCGTCTAACATCCTCTGGTGTAAAATGTTATTTGATATAACTGCATATCCATTGCGGTCTCATTGCCCGTACATTTATATAATATATATGCGTGCTTCCCCAGACCATGTGATGCATTGTGAAACAAATAAACTAAATACTCTTTTGCAATAAGCATTTTAGGTTACCCTAACAAGAATGTAAAGTTAACATTTGTTGGCAATATGACTATTTTACGCTGCTCTTATAAAGTTACACAAAAAAAAATTGAAAACATAATTTTAATAAGCCCAAATTGGACCTATTAGAATACATTTTCATTTATTTCAACTAAACTTTTATCAAATTATTAAAAAAAATAATAACAAAATTAAATATTTTTCATCAATTTCGAACATATTCGTAATACTTACTCTTTCGTATATTCACAATATACGATGTACATATCACTGAACATGAAATGTATAATAAAAAGCAACCCACGCTCGGCAACCACACGATATTTTATAGAATGTATTTAGGATCAACCACCCACGTAAATCAATCAGTCAGCCAATGAACCGGCTGTTTTATTTAATTTTCTACTCTTTTTTACAAAGCGATTATTTATTAAAGGATTTTCTGTTATTACCTATGTGTTGGTGAATGTGTGTACTTAGATTATCTTGTACCCATCTGACCAATCGTGCGATGATTGCATCAATCGCCTTCGAAGGTTTCTCAAAAGTCTTCTTAAGCAAACATTGAGACAACAAGAGAGCTTTCTGAAATAAATACTGTGATTTGGAATGTTCGTTGATGGTATTAATATCAAGTCTTTACAAAAATCATTGCATAAAACCGATCCGTGTTTTCAATGTGTTATTCGAATGCCCTTTATAAAATATATAGAAAGCTACCTTGCAAGGACATATATGGCTAAAAGCATTGCTGTAGCATAAATGATGTGGGCATTTAGAAATTATTATAATACGGTTCTTCTAATTAAAATTCATAACAACTACCGCGAATAACTAAAAAGTCCGACTAAAATATAAAATCGTTAAACAGGATTTTAAATGATGTTGAAAATATGACAACTAATTTTATACTTATTTTTAAATATTTGGTTGAGTGGGCAATTTATTCAGATACTTACGTATTTAAATGTGTGTGTGTGTGTTTACTTTCACTGCTCGTTAATTCATTTGCTTGTTTGCAATGCAACATTTCCTACATATCCATGCATATGTCGTATGTATTTATATCTGTACACGTTGCCGGTCAGACAACGCATCGAAAGTCCAATTGGCAACAAAGCATCAGAAAATGTTTAGAATTTTTAAATTATAAAATGAATAATGTGAAATAATTAAAAATTTTACGATTTATCGGCAAATTTCAACAATTATTAAGATATTTAAAAAAAATACCAAAATGTACTCAAATTTACGCAACGTACTTATTTACTTTTTATTCCTGTTTAATTATTCGCAGGTTCTTTTAATTATAAAGTTTATTTAAATAATATGCACGGCAGAATTTTACTTTTCCACTTTCCTGGAAACTTGTCTGGACTTATAGGTGTCGTGTTTTGTTGTTACAACGCAGCGCTGTCTATACAATGGGTGACAAATGCGACCGCAGTCTTTATTTCTGGAACTTTCTGTACAGTGAGCGTTACAAGTATTCGTATTCGAATACTTCTTCGCACTTGTCATCGTAACAATAGTTTGAAATATGTTTTTTGGGTAATAGAAACATACTCACTCACCTGCATATATGAGCTGTATACGAATGGATAGGTGAAACAGTAAATGTTTGGGTAGTTGGTTGGAAATATGAAAAATGGCTCAATGTTAATTTTTTTCATAATGGAGGTCAGCAACTGTGTGGATAAATAAAACTCAACAATAATGATGACAACAAAAAACAATTATAACTAAGAAAACATATACAAAACAACGATGTGCAAACATTGTCCAACGAGAGTTTTTAAGCAGACTCAAGGCGAAAAGGAATCAAAGGGAAGAAGCGGCTATAAAAAGATATAACTCTTTTAAAGTCTGCCACTTATTTCAGAATATTCATTCAAATGTCTTTAGTTACTTTTGAAGAAAAAAAATGAAATGTGTTTATATTGAAAAGACGGAAGCTTATGATTCTTACGCGTAATATTGTTATTAAAGCACACTATCAAAATATCTATTACAGATCATTTCCTTCTTTTACTTCCTTTTTAATTTCGTTTTATTCGCTTTAATTTGTTTCTTTGTGTATTCAAGTGAATTTTAATTTAATTTTCTCGTTTTTTTTCATTCACATGAAGTAATAATTACAAAAGGACAGTTCATATTTTTAGTTCAAGCTAAAAATCCACAGTGGCAGCTATTACGAATTAAATGATAATAAAAATACAAATGTTCAATCATTGGTTAGATGTGTGTGCAACCTGGATTATGCACTTACATATGAATGTAGATATGAAGTTCCTGCACACACGAACTACCTGTCTAAGTATGGAGGAAATCCAGTAGTACAATTTTACGAAGGCTAGTAGGAGGAAAAAGAAAAGCTGCACATGTTCACAAAAAATTTGCAAGTATTTAATGAAAGTAGATTTTGAAAATGTAAATTCGTTTTTATTACTTTTTCATCAATTACACTGGTCTGAAAAAAAGTATTTTTTCTCATTTGAATAAAAATGGGATAAATAAAACGTGCTTGATAAAAATCTGCTCTATATTTTTTTTCTAACACGTACAAATTTTTATAATGGGAGCGGTATTATGTATGGTCGATAAAGAAGACAGTTTTTAAATTATTTTCAAATTTTGTTTCAAAATAATTAGCTTTTATCCAAAATTAAAAAAAATTACCTTTAGATATATACACAAATTTAAAACAGCAACAATTTCCAGTTTTTATCAATAGTCATAACATATTTAAAAAAAAGTGTTATTAAGTAATTATACGTAACGATTAGCACACATGCAATTTACAGAAGTGCTGGGAAAGCGCTATTGAATTCATATAGATATTCTATGTCCATTAATTTAACAAAGATATAACAATGTTTGGCTAACATTTGCATCAAAACAATCTTAAGTGGAGGAAAGATATTTAATTGTAAATTTCGAAAGTGGTATATGTGAATGCAAAACTAATTTGCTTATTTGAAAACTATTTGAAAACTATTACTATTGCATGCCTTCTTAAAGGTCCTTTTATCAGAAAATCTTAATCGTAATAATAATATGGAATGTAGTATTCTGTGAAATATTTCGCATTTTCTTATTGCAATATGCATACAAAAACTTCTCACCTTGTTTTATACAAAACTGATATTGTTAATAAATGGTGCGTCAAACCTTAAGTTTGCGTGAGCTCCAGAACATCAGAAGCAAAGCAACGTTAGTTTCTACATAAATTCAAACTTGTAAACCTTAACATTGCACATGTTCCACAATGTAATATTAAAGTTATCCAGGCGTATACAGAACTCAAACTGCGCGTCTCCAAGCTAGTTGATGATGCATTGTGGAATTTTTTTTAATGTCACTTTACTTTCTACAATAGCCTACAGTTTGTTGTTTAACAAATTTAAAAATTCCTAGGAACATAGAGCTAGCTGATCCATATTTTCATAAACCGCAGAAAATAGATATGTTGATCGGCGCTGAGATTTTCTTCGAATTATTATGCGTTGGTCAAATCAAACAGAATCCTAACATTCCAACATTGCAAAAGACGTTACTAGGTTGGATTGTCTCAGGATAATATAAAGAATTAAAAGATTGTAAGGTGAGTTCATGACATATAAGTTCACTGAAAGAAGAAGAAAGTTCACTAGATTGTGTAGTTCGTCGTTTTTGGGAGTTAGAAGAAATTCAAAGAGAGGCAAATATTCTGTCGATAGAACAACAACAATGTGAGATGAAGTTTCAGAATTCTGTTACGAGAATTCCTTCAGGTAGATTTTAAAGTTGGCCGTTGTTGTTAAAAGTCGAGTTTTTAACTTAAGCCTCGTTTTTTACGTTGTCCTGGAATATACTTATTTTTTTATTAAATATTTGGCCTGTGTTTTGTAAAAAGAAATAATTTTTTTTATATAAAATAATTGTGTCTTAGTGAGCGCACAGTGTGTAAATGAATTGTTGAACTACCAATAATACCAACCGGTCGTGTACAAATTATTAAAGCGAGAATTAAATAAGCCATTTTAGAGTACAGTTTCTTAATTAAAATAAACTTTTAATTAAAATAAAATTTTTTTAAACTCTAATTCCTTAAAAAATATTAAGGAAAAACATTTTGGCTATGCTATTTTTACCTTGTCATTGTGGACGCTATTTACAAAATTTGGTTGCTAAGAAAAGTTTTTCCAAACGTGCAAATAAATAGAAAGTATTTCTTTTAAACGTGTGTGGTTATTTTGATACAGTAAAAAACACTTTACTGCAAAGTATTTCGAGGTATAAGATTTTACCATTTAATATAATGTAAGTATTTTTAAAAATCAGCTAGTATATTTTGGAAGGGGTTTTCATCCCTACAGGGAAATGCTAATTGCTAATCTATAAAATAGGTATATACATATATTCTGAAGCCTTATCGCCTCTCATATCCGACTATTGGCTATTACAATTATCTTACCGACGGTACAAGATAACTTATAAAGTTGATTGAATTGAATTAAAAATTCATTTAAAAAAGTAAAAAAATTTCCAAATTTTAAAAAGAATATTAATATCTTTTAACAAAATCCGAATTTTTAGCAAAACCTAACCAAGAACTTGAAATGCGACAAATATCAAAACTAAATGAACAATTTTAAATTACACTCAAAAGCTGACATTTTGTAAGAAATTTGATATTTGAGCGAAAAATTAAAAAATCAATTAAAACTTCACTAATAACTGCAGTTAACCTGGAACATTATAAATAGTAGTGGTTGCTTACAGATTAATTTTTGTAAGGGGATGTAGAAGCAGACCGCTTCCTTTATGGGTCATTTTTCTACCACCTGGGTTGCTCGAATTGATTTCAGACAACCGATTTGTAAATCTCAACTTCCTTACTTTGAATCATTGAATCTCTTGCTAATACTAGTATTTACTCTTGACCGTAGTGATTTCGGACTATTAACTGGTAACTGTCGATCTTCTTCATCATCACGGAGTCTTTTACAATTGGTAGCATTTGTGTAAGGCTTAGGATTTCCCCTGTCATGCAGATTTAATGAGTTTCTGCTCAAGGTCATAAGCCTTATGCTAGCTAATGCTGGTCATTTACGCACAATGTGCGCTACCTCAGCATACAGCCTCTTCCAGGTACA
The DNA here is from genome assembly GCA_963932375.1 of Phania funesta. Taxonomy (NCBI): domain Eukaryota; kingdom Metazoa; phylum Arthropoda; class Insecta; order Diptera; family Tachinidae; genus Phania; species Phania funesta. The sequence continues at coordinate 28,510,224 of OZ010656.1, forward strand.
GTCTGCAAGTATCGTCGTCTTCGATTTTCATCTTGGCCAGATGATACTTATAGTTTCCAAGACCTGTCACTAACACAGTAATCCAGCTTAAGTTACCCTACTGGCCTTCCTGCCGAGGGGCTCTTAGAGCAACATTTGAGACTATCTACATTTGATAGCCTCTCTCCACCTTTTCAGGTTTATTGAGTCTATTCGTTGTAGGACCTTTTCTCGCACAACTCAGGTGAAAATACTCCTGCTCCTGTCCTGCCGTTCATACACCCCTTATGTATAACGCCTTCCGCAATTAGTGTTCGGTGCAGTCTTTCGACTATTTTTCTTCTACTCCTGCGTTCCATCAGCATCTGAGTCGCTCTAACCCCTTTTCCAACTAGGTTCAGAACACTCTTATTTGCATTTGCGTCATCGACCATATCCTGGCGCACGTATTTATGTCACGGCTATTGAATAAGTTCACGTCAGTAAAATAAGACTAGAAAGTCAGTGACAGAACTTGCGTTGTCCATCATTAACGACCCAATCAAGCTTGTGTTTAAGAACATTACAAAGTAAGTGAAAAGTTTTTAAACCTCGATTACCTATAAATATTTACTAAGACTACATTTGAATAATGAAATGTTTTATGAAATTAGTGCCTTAAAAATTTTTGTTTGTTAACAAAAGGTGTAGTGCCTACAAGCAAAAACTTCTTTATTCTAAATGCAGTCTAAGTCTGGTATCGGAACTTGGAACAAGATATGAATAAAAAGAGGCACATATGTTTGCTTGTTAGCTACATATAGAAGATTTTTATTCCTCATTGCATGTATTGCACTCATCACTATCCACACACCCTATATGGTGGGGATGCGCCCACAAGCCCAAGGGAGCTGTCAGTGTACTCACCATCTTACTAATTTCAGATTTCTTAGTCTCAGAAATCTCCTTGGCTTATACCCATTTTTGTCACCCCATAGAGTTTTTGTAAATCGCCCCACCGTGTTTACATTCCACAATACTGTATGGGCCGCCCTCTTTGTCCAACCTTCCAGCTCGGCTTTCGTGGCCTCAAGCAGCATGGCGCTACTTAAGCCCACCTCCAGGATCCGTAGCATCCAAATAATGCGCAGTCTACCATGCGCTAAGTAGTTGTGTATCACTTTTTAGCATTTTAGAATAAAAATAAATCGATCGAAACATGTTCACGTAACCTTTAATGTTGCAAAAACAGTGGGAAATGTTTGTTTACGACTTTATCGAACTGAAATTTTTAATAATTAATATGAATCATTTATTCAGGTTTAAGTTCGTTTATTATTCCATTATAAAATGAATGACATTCAGTTATGCGATGCTCTTTAGCATCGACCTTCCAAAAGTTACACAAAAAACAGTGTCAACTATTGCGACTACTTCCGTGCGTCTATACCAAATGAAATATCTATTAAGATCTAATTATTCGTACTGTTCAAGAAAAATTTAAAAATTAATTACATAAATACGTGGGTTAATTGGCTTCTGTTTTAGCACGTTACAAATAATGCCCAGAACTCAGAAATTATACCGAGAGCTTAAAGTCTATTTTAGGTAGATCGGACATAAGCGAGATTTTCCGTGTATTGGCTCTGCCTGCAATCAGTTGAGATAGAGGACTCTACTTGTATAACGAATATGATTCTCGATTCATGATTTGATATTCCGGCAGGGTGTTTTGATGTAGATTTTTGGAACGAAACAAGCAGAGATACAGAATCCTGCAAGAAGGTCTATCAGAGCCCGAACTATTTCCAAAAGTTTTTATTGATAATGAAAGTATTTAAACAAAAGGTTGTGAAACACAGGAGAAAAATTAACTAAACTCTTGTGTGTCCATTACTGTCTCTATTGGCTCAAGAGTAATTGTAATCTGTATAAATGAATAAATTATCTCTTCGTTTCTTAATTTTATCACATTGATTTGAAAGAGTTGTTGTTTAACAAGTGTGGGAAATCCCTTATTGGAAGTCAATATTCGCCAAGTTATAGCCAAAACAAGACTCCACATGCGGTAAAATATGACTGAATATTGGGCCACGTAATGGAGCAATATGCAAGCCACATACGGCGGCACAAAGTTATCTTTTTATTTTTTATTTCATTTTGAATTTTTAAACCTCTTTAAGGAGCCGATGTTTAACCTTATTATATTTTCGATCCAGTAAACGTCTTTATGCTCCTTTGCTTTCTAATTAAGTGACTAAAAAAATTTATCGGTGCTACTGTTTTTAAAAATATTATAACTGTTCTAGTTTTTCAAATAAATATGTATGAAGACTTTTAAATGACTATTAAAGAGATCAGCAAAGTTATGAACACGACCTTAAACACTTTGCTTAAAAAATAAAAAATAAACAATTGCAAAGTCACTTGCGAATATCAATCTTCCTAACAGAACATAAACAAACTGAAATACGTAGATTTTCCAACACCATTCGGATCATCAACACTTTCAGGATTCATATTCTGTTTCTGATTTAAATCCTTTTGAAATTTTATTTAATTGAAAAACAAAAAGTCGATAATAACCAACACTTGAAGGACTCTTATGTTTGCAAACTGGAGTCATACATATACATATTCGTGTGTATGAGTGTGTGTATTCATTCGCATGTATACAAAATAAGTCAATAGATTGGCTAAAATGTAGACATACATACGAGTACATTCATACAAATGAATTTGTATTTCAGATATTTCAGTGTTTAATAAAGCACTTACCTTTAAACCCATTCGTATATTGGCAATATGTGTCATGTTCAGATGTTGGTATTTCAGTATTTTTAATTTTTTTTTTTTTTTTGTATTGAGTGACTGATTCATAATGGTTGTATTGTTCAGGACATTTTTAATTATTGCCAGTGTTTAAAAACTTCTTTAAAAAAACTAAATGAAATAAATATTTATACAATACAATATATTTTTGATCCAAACCAATTTCATAATTGAAATACAGTGTGGGAATGTGTATTTTTGAATACATTTCATTTTAATTGATACAATCTCAAGAGAAACAATAGTTTAGTACACAAACATTAGTACAATATTCGCCTGTGAACACACAAACTTTTGTAGTACATACAATGATACAATAATACAAGGTAATTCCATTTTGCTGTATGAATAATCGGTTAAGTGAAAAGCGCCAAAAACAGCAATAAAAAAAAATAAGATCAAGCAGGCAAAAATTGAACAAAAAATGGGGACAATTAAAATTTTTTTAAAGTTGAATTGGCAAAATTTTTTTATAGTGAATTGCGAAAATTGCGAAAAAAAAAACGTAAAAAATCAGCCCTGAATTTCGACTGATATCTCATAATGAAAAAAAACACAAAATAATTAAGCACGCGGCGAAAAATGTGCAAAATAACCCAAGTAAAAACCACCAATCGCCGGTTTTAAACATACTCTAGAGCAGAAGATCAGCAATGTAGGGAAACTTTAGTAAACGAACCCAGGTTTAGGCATATATTGTTCATTCGAATTTCGGCTAATTTGCCCTCAATGTCAACATAATGAGGGCTATCGCTCATATTCAACCGGATCAAGATTTCATTCCCGACCTGCCCTTATTTGAAACCCCCTAAAAAATAAACATCATTACAATTGAATCGATTGATTTTTATCAAAAAATTCAAAAATTAAAAACTGATTTCATTTACCTCTAAAAAATCCGAGAACTGCAAAATTCAAAAAAAGCAGACGATAGAATAAGATAAACTAAAACATGTAATAAAAACAAAATATAATTAAGATGAGATGGATAAAAATTTATTTTCTTAATTTGAGTTGAATTTTTAGACAAAATTGCGTTACACATTTTGCTTTTGAAAATTTAAATAAATTTTGCATGCGCATATCGCATGTAGCTATTGTATATTTTCCTGAGAGTCTACAAAATTAGAAGCCATAAATAGTGTTGAAAAAAATTTTTTATATTAATTTAATAAAGCAAAAATGGCACACTATGCAACCACCAAAAAAACATTAGAGAACCACTATATTTTTTTGATGAGTTATGTTTGCCTAACTACAAAAATCGCCTTTATTTCGAATTCTATGGATAGGTTTTTTTTTTTAATTTTTTTTTTTTTATATATGAGATTTTTGAAAAGGCCGCTTCACATATGTTATCATATCTTTCAAACCCCTTGTTCACTTTCGTTGTGCTATATGTTCACAAATTCCAAATTACAACAGCCATAAGTCACTCTAATACCATTTTTACTACACCCATTCGTTTTGGAGTTATTTCAAATTATATGAATTTTTTAAATATTTTTTTTCAAAAAATTTTGAAATTTTTCATTTTCAAAAATTTATAAAAAATATAAAACCGCAAATATTTACTAGTTTTATTATTTTATGATGAAGCTACATATAATGAAAGTAAAATAATTATTTAAAACATTTTTATATTCATTGTATTTGGTATTAAAAATTGCTTTCATCTAAATTAATTTTGTACTGTTTTTAATTGAATTATTTATAATCCTTTTACAGAGTTTAATCTCGTATCGCTGTTTTAATTACTTACAACCAGAGTGTGTGTATTTTTTATTCATTTATTTACTAGTAATTTAATTTATTCCTTTTTAAGTAAATGGACAAAAATCATTAAACTGACCAAATAAAAACATGGGATAAGTATTAACTTGTTTGTTGTTATTGTTTATTAAAATCCCAATACCGATTGAAAACAAGTAATAACAAAAATAAATTAAATTTTAAAAATTCTAATTATTCACGCTAGTATTCAAAATCGCTATCGATATAAATTCTATAGAATTTATTCGGAAAATTACGAAATTTACAATAAAATCGAAAAATCGCAAAATATCAAAAAATTCCAATAAAAATTTTAAATTATAAAAAATCCAAGTTTAACAAAAAACTTTAATTTTACCAAAGACGAAATTTACTGAATTTTTAATTTAAAAAAATTCAACTGTCGCCACAAATGAGAAATTCACAAAATTTAAAACATATACGAAAAATCTAAACTTCACCAATAAATTTAATACAAATTTTGTATTTTGCTTTACAATTTTTTAATTAATTTAATCAATTTTACATGCCTGAAGGTCTTTTATAAAAAATTATTTTATTCTTATCAATATTTCGCTACTCCATTGTATAGCATCATAAGGCAATAAAAGAAATTACTTCTTAAAACGCCACTCAACCAAACAACCATAATATCAGACTAATATGTATTCCAAAATACATAGAAAATACCAAAACCACATATTACTTGAATTTAATATATAAAATAAATTAGCACAAAAATATTTCATAACGAATTCCAAATTAAAAAAAATAGAGAAAAAATGTTTAAGTACACCAAACAGTGGAATGAACATATCGGTTATATCGACATAAAGATAAAACATGTGAACAAATTAAAATGGCAAAAATTGCAAGAAATATATATTAACCCATTGAAAGTGTTTAAAATGTAAAAAAAGATTTCACACCGGGAAAAGTCTGTAGTCATACCTGGGTGAAGCGTATAAAAGTTTGGACAAAGCCTAATACAACACTACTACTTGTTTAAATTACAGTACTTGCTTCGTAAATGGGGTTTTTCAGAAATAAACACTTTCTCATTAATAATGTGATACTGACATATTTCCGTTCATGAATTCTGACATTTCTTATACTTAACATTGTTTTTTTCTCTCTAACTTATGACCGAAATAGTTGATCGTTCAATTCACAAACGCATTGTAATGGTGAATTTGTATTATTATATTATAATACAATGTTATTTTTTCTTATTGTTGGTAATTTGTTTTGAAGCAAGGTAAATAAATATTTATCATCTGCTCTTGTAGTAATGATATTTTCTTACCTTTAAATGTAATTGTTAATAATTTAAAGTTTCCATATTGAATTCAATTTTATTGTATTCATTTTTTGTAATTTTTTGACAACAGCAGTACATTAAAAGTAACACAATACAATAAAATTCACTGTTTACAAACAATTAACAAACTAGAGGTCCACGCTACAACACTCTTGTACGCTAATTATTACAATTTCGCGGGCACCAGAAAAAAGACTAACACGTTGAGGCTTGCGAGACGGCTCACACAAGCCAATAACAGATAGTACGAGTATATTAAGATTTGAATACAATAGATTACTTAATACATTGGTTATAATTAATAAATAATGATTTAGAGATAAGATTTTACTACTTATTGTAAATTTCATTTAGAAAGATTCAATAAATTAAAACTAAAGCTTAAAAGAAAAATAAACAAAAGGTTTATTTCATATGCGATACAATAATACAAGGCGTGTGTGAATTGCATAAATATAAACTTTTATTTATAAGTGCTGATGCGTTGCAAAATAAAGTACATAGAAATCGTAGAGGAGAATTTAAGCTTTCAGCAAATTAAATTTTTAAATTTTTTTTTTTAAATATTCATCCGTGAACAGCCAGAAGTCAACAGTAAAACGGTTGTATTAATATGTAACGTAATTCGAAAAAAATAATTGTTTTATTACTCAGTGTTAAAATGCAAAGCATCCTCTTGTCTGTTACTCAAATAAAGAAAAAATATAAAGACTTTGACTTTAAATTGAATAACTCCAGTAGCGCTCCTAGTAGCTCAATGACGATAACTATTAAAATAGTTGACACAACTAAATACAATCGAGTAGACTACTACCACTTATTATTAACGTGCTCACAGTTATTTATATACACTCCCAAACACACGTACGTTCCCAGCACACATTTTGAAGAGCATGTCGGATGAACAATTCTTCTAAACTTTTTTGCTTTCGAAAGTTTTTGAACATTTTCGGAAATTAAATTTGAAGATCATGCAACGAGTCGGTACTTTCGCTCTCTCTATAGATGTATATATATAACATACATGTAGCAAAGTTCAAATATGAGTGGTGAATATTAATATCGTATGCAAAAAGACATCTATAAATCTCTTTAGAATGAAAAAATAGTACCAAGTCATATTACTACCCGCATATATTTACCTGCCCGCTAGTATCACTGACGTTTCGGAAATTGATAAAAAAAAATTGTCAAGATGTCTGAAAGCAGATTATTAAACAAATTAATTAAATCTTTGACATTGTCCTCCCAAATTTGTCTTTCTCAGTTCCTGAATTTTTTTTTTAATTTTTAAAGTAAACAAATTTTCTGAAGTTTACGCTTCGACGACATTTTAAAAATGAACTTACACTTGCATGTGTAAACACAAAAACGAATGGCATGAGATTCGACTATTTCGAAGAATTTTTCGTTGACAATACGTACACAATAATTGCATGCCACTACTTGCATTTGTAAATCCAGCGTTAGACATCAAAAACCTAATGCAGTACTAAGCGAGACCCATGGAGTCAACGTCAGTGATAAAACGATTTGCAGATGTCTTAAAAATAACGGTCTTAAAGTCAGATTGATACAAAAAACACTTCCAGGTAAAAGACGCCTTAAGCTTGATTAAAGCTTACTAAGATGTACAAAACTATTAGCATTTATGACTAGAAGAGTCTTACTTTATCCGATAAAACTTTCGTTGCTTCACATATTAAACCGATTTTAGTTTTGAGTTTCTTCCTAGTCATTGTGAAAGTGTTCTCTACTAATTATGTTGCCAGATTGTTCGAGCAGGATTTGTTTAAACTTAAAAAATTTAAGTTTTAAACAGGCGAAAGTGAAAATTAAGAAAACCCTAAAAAGCCACAAACAACGAAAACGTAAGAAAACATGCTACATACTACAATAGTAACTGACCCCGATTCAATTATGCGATAACATTGTAATGAAAAATTAAAAGTGGTCATTGGGATTCATGGGTAATTGAAAAGTGCAATATGGAAACGAATTTACCATGCATACACTGAAGTATGAAGAGCCACCACATCCATATTTACTTTCTAATAACCAGGATGTCGTCCAAATAACAGGTGGATTTATCAATGAATTTTGAATTTAACTGTAAAATTAATTTAAATGAGTTTGAATTTCCAACAAAACGAACTTTTTTGTACGGACAGTCACAAGGCGCCATCGTTAAAATTGACGAAGATAAGTTTTCAACAAAACAATTTAAGAAAGATATAAAATAATTTCGGTAGGATGAAAATTATTTCAGAAAGAAGAAAACACATACAAAATTGCGAATATATTTGTTATTGCATTTTACGCTCCCGCGCCTTATAATCAGATAACGTTATTATGTATAACTAAGGCTAGAGACCTATTTTTGGAAGACTTCGACACCTAGATCAATATGAGTGTACCGACTTACCTTTATTAAGAGGACAGCGTACAAACTCAAATCGCTCGTTATATCTATTTCTGCATTACTGACATAAAATTTTGTTAAAGTAACATGACTATTTCAGCGAAACTTTCTAAAAGTACTGCTATCTTAGTATTAGTTAGTATTCCATCAGCACCCAACAACGATTAAGTTTTTTATTTGCGAAGGACAACTACTTCCAAAAATATAATAATAGGAAGGGACGATAGCTTCGTCGAAACTAATTCTTTATTTTCATTAAGGCTCGAAACCAAATTAGGTCTAATTTTTGTACGCTACATCACTTCCTCAATCTACTGACTAACGATATGTTTGAATTAATTAATTTTAAATGCTTGATAAACGAATGTTTTGTTCGGTGCGTGTTCGCATAATATATTGTGTGCCTGGTAAGCAAACACATCTATCCATTGGTAGGTTTTTATGTAAAAACTTCTAGTCGTTATATTCAAAGAGTACATGACAGTTTTGACTACAACTCAAGGAAGTAACTGGCGGATGTTCCGGTACTTGCGTCAAGCGCTTGCCTTTTGTTTAGTTAAGCTACATTTTAGTCACACACATGCAAACACATACATTTCAAAATGGTTGTGTGTGTGTGTACAATATGTATAAAGTAAATACACACTTGCTTTCTAAATAAATAATGTTTATTGGAGAGAAAATATTGCAAGAGTAGTCGGAAAGACATCACTGAAGACTAAATCACACACAAACGAATATGCGAGACAACATTTTATTTTATCATTTCACTTATCGGTGACTCAAATGTGATTTGCTCTGATTTCTTTTCTTCCTTTCTTTATTTAATTTAATTTTATTTATTCACTTTATCATAAAACGTTCATTTGAGTAACACAATATGCGAGGTATATAATGGAAATAAAGTCTTTCTTAAGTCAGGCAATACACGGAAAGTAGAAATAAGAAATGGCGGTCCATAAATGTGGAAAGAGTTAATATCCAAAGAGTGCGAGTAATTGGGTAAGTCCAATAGCTAAAATTTTTGAATACAAACAGGCAGTGGATGCCAAAAAAAAAGTGGAGCACAATACCTTTACTATACTTCATGCGTCATAATGATAAACTCCCCAACAATTTTAACCAATCACGTAAAATTAATTTCAAAAATGATCTATAGTGAAAAATAACAATGACCAGAATTTTGTTAATTAGTTCTCCTAAAGTATAAACTTTTTTTACTTTAATTTTATTTAATCTTTCTACTGAAGGAAAATGACAATAAGTGTTCAACTTTTATTTCTAAAATTGTATTTATTAGTTATCGCCAATGTTATAACTAATTTATTGTACGCCAAGGCAAGGGTGGAGTAAGGACCTACTAACCAGTGTATTTGATTTGTTTTAAGTTTTATGGCCGTTATTTTCCCTCAATATGGCGGGACCTGCCCCCCCCCCCCCCCCCACTCAAGATGTGAGTTTCTTTTTTCTTCATAGTAAAATTTTTTCTGTAATTTCAAATACCATTTTTTATTGATGCGTCCTTTAGGGCTAGAGGTGAGGGACTAATGCACACCCTCCTGAAAGTTATCCGAACGCTCCCTCTAGTCCATCACAAGGTCACGTAACAATATGGGAAACGTTACATGAGCACATTTTGATGGATTTACTTTTATTCCCCACTTTTTTATATATTTTTTTCTAAATGCAGTGTCGTCTGCAAGCGTTGAAATATCCGCTGTATTGATGATAATTAAGATAACGAGTTAAACTCGAGACGAATAATTTTTCAAATAAATTTTATTTAATATTAATGCCGGTATGATGTAATCTGTCTTGAGTTCTTTCTTACGGCAGGAATTATAACAACTTCAGACATATTGCAAAAGCCTTGAAAGAAGCCAACCCTTAACAACGCATTAAATATGAATAGTAAAATTATCACAGCTCAATTATATAAGTTTCTTATCATTTATCCTGTAATAAGATCATTTCCGGCCGATAATCTGATATCAATATTTTCAGTTGTGTTTCCTTATAAACATAAAGGGAATTTGATCGGATTAGCACAATGCAACTGATAATTGGAGTTGTGCAAGTACTTTTGTCATGTGGTGTGAAAACCTTCCCTAAGTAAATAGTGAATGACTTCATATTTTCAATAGAGTTTTTAGCCCAGGTGCGGTTTTCAAGCCTTAGTGGAGATTCCTAGGTAATGGGACACTTTAGGAGCCTTATAACTTTCCACCGTGTTTTTATTGGATCCAAATTTTTCAAAAAGCTTTCAGTAGCGCGTACTCATTACACAAAGTTTTCTGGCATAAATTTATTTCTATCTTTATTTCTACAGAACGACTATTTTGCCATTGCCTTCGCTATAAGTTGGTAGGCTCTACAACTCTGGCTGCAGCAGTCACGACGTCTGTGAAGTGATTCTTCGGGGATAAGTGACAGCTAACATACATTTTACCGTTATTTTGATAGGAAATAAGGCTTTCAGGTGCAGTGACAAAGCTGTCGTGTAAACAAATGATTGTAGGTGAGTGATCATAAGATAAACTGACTAATAATTGATCACGTTTGATACCCTAGATAATATCAGTCAATAAGGTCGGTCGGGCAGCTTATTTAAGCGATTTGGATATTAACATATATTAAAAAATAGCACCATTTTGTTAAAAAAATAAAAATTATAAAGTACAATAAGAATATGTAAAAAAAATTAGGGAAGCATTCGATACTGATACCGATATATCGGCGATATTTCAGGTTTTCCGATGTATCAGTATGGGCAAAATTTTTTTTTACCGATACAATAACAATATGTATCGCATGCTAAATCAAAAAAAATGACAAATCGAAAAATCATAAATGTTCTGTAGTTGACAAGGCAAGCGAAGCTAGTGAAATCAAATTCGTCATACATAATAAATTTTATTTAATTTACTTTGATTTTTAATTCAGTAGCATATCGATGTCCGGTATAGCCGATATATTTGTTTGAGTATCGGTAACGTATCGCCAAAAGGTGTATCTGACCATCCGTACAAAAAATATTGCAACATCCTAATATCTGAAACGAATTTCAGTCATCCGTTGTCGTTTGTATGTGGAGGCGAACCTGTTTCAGCTATATGCCACCTTCTCTGTCACTTTTCGTTCGAAAATGGCACATAGCCAAAACCGGGTTGTCTTTAAACCAAACTTGACAAAGGGTGACAGAATTTCGATAACATATCTATATCAAATAACCCCGTCGGAAAATAAAATCAAGATTTCTGTTATCATCAAAACCTTTTTCAAAAAATAACCAGTCAAAAGTTTTTATGTTGCATGCAAAAGGTTTTTTATGAGTTTCCTTTTGCCCTACGTACATGATTTTTATGTAAATAAAAAGGCACAACAAATACTCTAACAATGATTAAAATTCTTTCTGAACATTTATTCAATACAATTACATTTACTCGTGTTTAAGAAAATATTTGTATGCCATTTCTGAGGTTTAAAGCATTTCAACTATTATTTCGAATTACATATGTCGTTCTGCATTTATATACTCAGCTCTTTTAATCATGTCTTACTTCATAATGACTACTAATTGACTACTAATAGGCAAATCCTCACTTGGTTGTTAAATAATATGATTGTGAATTTTTTTAGCAACCCAGCAAAGAAATCTTTCCATGTTACCACTAGGACCAATGTTTGAAATTTTACATTTCATATAATAATATTTACAATACACGAAATCTGGCAGGTTGTGATATATGCTAGCACGAAATCGTAATTGTAAAATTTTACAATAAGTTTCCTTCTTTCCTTAAAATATTTGACTGCAAGTTTTAAACCAATCGACAAGCTGCCTTTGACTTTTAAGCTTATTTTCAATAGTAATATAATTTTTATAAGATACAGTTATTAAATATATACTTAAACAGAGGTATATTAAATTATTATATCTTTGAAAAAATTAAAATAAGGCTAAATTATATATACATATATATATATATATATATATATATATATATATATATATATACAGATATATATGTATATATATATATATATATATATATACAGATATATATATATATATATATATATATATATAAATGACACTGAAGATGGCACATAGCCGAAACCGGTTTGTCTCCAAACCAAACTTCACAAGGGATGACCGAAATTCGTTCCAAAATTCTACATCTATTATATTAACTAAATTCGCAAACAATTCTTGAGCTTTGAATATAGTTTCAGAAAAAAAAAGACTAAAGTATCACTCGTATCATTCATAATATCCAGCACTTTTTATATCTTGTAAATTTGTGCGATGTCCAAAGTTAACCATTCGTTAGTTACATTTTTTCTCGACATTTTTAAATTAATTCTTCAAGAATTCCACAAAATATATTCCTGTTCAGAGATGAGTTCGTAATTGTTTTTTTTTTATAATATTCGCTATATTCATAGCTGAGTAATTTTATGCGAAAAAGTTTTACTTTGGTTTTGCAATTTCTGAAGTTAAAAGCCTTTATGTACCTAAGTTTGTCATTCTGTTTGTAATTTCTACAATATTCATTTCTGACCCAACAAAGTATATATATTCTCGATCCTTTTAGGTAGAGAAATTCAATTAATGATCTTTGCTTGTCCGTCTGGTCGATGCTTAAATTAACTTTCTGACAATCTAGGACCTTGAAACTAGGACCACTTGGTCAGTAAGCTTGGCATATTTTCGCTATTTTGAATTAGCCATATACATAGGTTCCTAATCGTTGTCATATTTGCTTCAAAGTCCCCGTACATAATTTATCATCTCGAGGCCCCCAGATAACCTACAGACCTAAATGTTGGGCTAAATTAAAAACTTAAAAAAAAACTAAAAGTTTCAAATACTAGAACAGAAAACCGAAGTTCCTATTTAAAACCAGCAATCCGACGTATGGGTAAAACTTTCTTTTTCTGTATTTGCACTTTTATGGGGAAATTTTTTGATTTTAGAAATTATTTTTCTATAGAATTTATGTCCCGCATTGAAAACTCATATAAAAAACCAAAAAAATAACGAAATTTCCAAAAAAAAAAAATACTATTGCAACAAAATAAATTAAACAAAAATTTAAAAAAACCTTTAAATTGAAATAAAAATTTATTATTACTAAAATTTTATAAAAATCCAAAATGTAATTCAAAAATACCAAACAACAACAGTTCACCAAAAATAAATATTTTTACCAAATTTCGATGAATTTCACTGCAAAAATTTAGAATTTAGAAAAAGTAACAAATTTACGATAAACTAATAGTTATCAATTTTACAAAAATCAGAATTAAACTGCAAAATCGTAAAAAGTCGAAACTTCAACATAAAACCAGAAAAATTTCCAAAAAATTAAATAAAAAAAGAACTTTACCAAATATTGCAAATTCATCACAAAAACCAAGCTTCATCTGAAAATCTAAATTTTATTAATAAAACCTTTGAGAACTTATACTTCATCACCGACCTAATCTTAATAATTTAATATTTACCAACAGATTAAAAATCATCAGAAAAAATAAAAATCAATAAAATTGAAAAAAATTTTCAAAAACCGAAACTAAGCCAAAAAGTCATATAAATGCTCCATTCTACAAAAAATCGGTAATTCGCAAAAAAAAAGTTAGTAAATCCCAAAACAAATTGACCAATAAATTAAAAACCCGCTACATCTTCAGTATGTAGATATACACAAAAATTCAAAATTTTACCAAACGGTCGGAATTTCACTAAAAATTTACAAAAAATATAAATTTCACAAAAGAATAAAGTTTTTAAGAAAATAATAAATAATATTATATAATTATAATTGAAAGCATTTGGTCAGTATCAGCCACAAGTTTCTTACATATTGAAGAAATTAAAACATGGGATAATTGTCCCTGAGTAGCGTGATGGCGATACTATTATTATGAAATAGATCGTCACGGCTGAAAAATAAAATAACTCAGGTATGGATGTGAATTAGAACCAAAATATGTTATAATGTGGCAAGAGCTCATAAATGGTACTAATCTGTTATAGGCTTTTGAATCGTCAATACAACTTTCCAGAAAACTTATAAAGTACTTAAGATTAATGCGATACGAAGGTAATTTTGAATTTTTAGATACTTTCTAAAGACAATGAGGCAATGCTCAGAATACCGTCAATGGACATATTTATAAAGAAAACAGACGGAAGAGCAGCAACACGTTGGTTTAAACGCCTCTGCCGCAATCCGTTTGATGGTGTCCGTTTAACAGGAACAGACACTTGGACTTTTTATACGGTGCAAGAAAAAAAACCGCGCGCTGATTATACGCTTGTAGTAAACGAACATGGGCTCACAATTTTTAATGCACCGAAATACTCTTCGAAATTTTGGTGCAGCTACGATCAAATTTCTTGGTGATCGGTCCATTAACACCATGTAGACAATACTAAAAATTTAACTTTCAGAAATATCTTGAACTTATAACACTGTAGATTAAGCAATCATTCCTTTAAATTTGTTTTAATTTGTTGAAGTTGAAATTATAGTTACTAGAGCTTTAATCCTCAAGGCTCTCAATTCACTATTTCTTCATTTACTTATTGTTTTGTTCGTCCAGCAAATAAAACGCACGCGGGTGAAAATAAAATTAAATACAATGAAATTTTAAATCTATTCATAAACACAAGATTACTCGTGGATGAAGTTCAAAATCAGAGTTATTAATCGCCCTTTATTTTATTTACATTTTAGTGGCCAGATAAACCAAGTATAGACGGGAATATTCACTGAGAATCCTTAGATTCGCAAAATGTTTCTATTCGCATTGATGTCATCCTACACTCACGCGCGCTTGTTAAGACTTGCTTGTGCACTCAAGCCTTCAAATACAGCAAAAGACATATGTGATTGTGTGGCATAACTATGAATGGCATTGTGAGTATGTTTGTGTTTGCATTAGCATCGTCATTAGTAAAAGTGATGTCTTGATAAACATGATGTCAAACAGTTAACGTCTTGCTGCGATAAACTCGTTTTTATATCCGTTCAGTATCCAATATGAATGGATGGATTATATTTCCAATTACTTTTTTATAATAATTTTCTGTACGCTTCAGTAGTTATACAGGGTAGAGATCCGAGCCAGCAAGCAAAGGCGTATTTGCGCCTTTGTGTTCATTAGGATATGTGGACAGAAAACATTTAAGTTTACTACTCGTATTTAAAGAGAGATGATGGACGCTTTGCGTAAAATCAAACAAGCAGAAAAGTTTCAACCTGTCGGAATGTTATTAGCCAGCTATAAAAACAACATGATAAAGAAAAGGTAAAGGGAAAAAATTCATTGTTTCACCCACGGAATACAAAGGAAACACACTCGTATATTCATATACTATTCGCATACACATGCTTTCAATGTGTGTGAAAATTTAAAAGGTTATTCATTGCGTGTAAAAATAAAATAATTTTCAATTGAATAATAATAACGAAATATAAACATACACACATACATATGCACATGCAATACAAGCACACACGAGCGAATCCAGGAGAGAGAAAATCGGATATACACCACCTCCCACCGAAAGGTTTAAAAGCAAACGCTTTCAGAATCATCGAGATTAAGGTAAAACCGCGCCTGCTTACATATATATATGTATACATTTATCTATGTGTTTCAGTTTATTCATGCCTACATGTGCATAAATGGCAACAATTGATTGTGAATTTGAGTAGAATGAATGATAATGAGGTCTATTTCCGAGAAATTGATGTGTTATATTTATAAAAAGGAACCAAATAATTTTTCTATAATTTGCAAATTGTGCCAATAATAAAAAAAAGATAAAGAAAACACGTAAAATTCCTAAAATAGAGAACTCTGCAAATGTTACTTCATACCAACTTTGGCTTATACGAGTCTTTCTTAATTTAAGTGTTCCATTGTGTCTACTCGCCACACGGCTCGTGATACTATCAACCTATTGAGAGGCGAGTTTGGTGAGCAATTAATCTTATGTTTTGGAGAAATCCATTAGGCTATTTTTGAGCTGATACGTGAAGTCTCTCATGTACAGGTACAATATTCCAGCCGTGAAAGACACCAATACAGCTGGTGAGGTATCGGCCGATATGCTCGAAAAGTATGCCCAAATTGGAGCTCACGTATGAGCCACCTACGGCGTAACCGATGGCAAAAATTACATCAAATAATCTTTAAGAAGTAAATCGGTCCAAAATTCAATTAAAATTTCAAAACCAAAACGGTTAAAAAATCACCCTATATAAACCAATTTAAGTTCATCTAAATTTTGTGGGTATATTTTGGTACTTTCTGTTAAATTTATTTAATACTGAAAATCAATATATGTAAGAATCAAATATTTATTAATTACACTGCCCGCATATATTTGGCTCGTGGAAGAAGCTTTTTCAGACAATCGCAAAAGTCTGCCTTGATGCGAACTTTCAATCTGCCTTGATCATTTTTATTTATTGGTAGAATCGTCTCTTTGTTCTTTGCCAAGATCTCCTTAGTTATGTTGCAAGTAATGTTTTTTCATGCTCAGATTACAGCCTAAATTTTTTTAAAAGTTTAGGGAAAATTTCTTCAATAAGTTCCATATAGTATTTGGCCTTAATTTTTCGAGAACATTTTCTAAGATATTTACTTTAAATTAATCTCGTCTTCCATTAGTTGACGTATTTGTGCCTGCTTTTAACTTTTCATTGCTTAATCCGGGAAATCGTTGGCAAATAAACCGAAAAGGTTGCCCATTATTCCACAGAACTTTGAGAAATTCTGCACCCCCTCTTAAGTTCTGAGCATATGAATATTTTTGCGGTAGAACCAAATTCGGGTTTTCGTAGTATTTTTGAATTTTGTACATATTGGAAGACTTTGCAGCCACTACAATTTGCAGTGTGGTTTTCTTCGCATTTGCCAAATTTTTTTAACTTGGAGTCTGCTTTGGAAGCAGTGCATTCCAATATTCGGTGGGCGTCATCGCAAACAACGCATACTGATAGTTACTTGCAGTAAGTTTTCGTGTACCTGAATTCTTGGCAGTTAGTGCCATTACTCTTTAATGTCTCTTCTACAGTTCAGGATGTATCGCAAGTTGTATATGGGATGAACGGAACTTTTAGATTTTAGATGAAACACGTGACATTGGTTGAGGTGCTTTCTTTTATATAGAATATTATGAACTATCCATACAGCATTGCCTTCTGCTAAAAATTAGTAAAAAAATATTACGGGTATTTCAGTAATATGCCTTTATTTGTAAATTAATTTATATTAATATATTTTTAAATATTAAAAACGATATTTGTGTTAGCGGATAAACATATTATTTCTTTTATTTTGTATAAGTTTTAATTTCATTTGGAAGCAATAAGAATATATATTTTACATGAATAAAGAAAACATAATTTTGCGTAGTTTTTGGCACCTAATTTATGTGTCTGGTCAATGTACATTAAGTAAAAGGCAAAAGATGTAATTGTGTCTATTAATAATTAAAGAAAATTCACTCATGTTAAAATTGAAAACATTTTTATAAAATGTTCAACGTCTCCTGAAAATAAAGCAATAACGACAAATTATTGGATATTGTTAGGCCAAGTTCAGGCCTAGTACACACAGTGTGTATATTAGACGAAACCATTCGCGCTGTTCTTACTCCTTTCATAAATTTGCTTCCTTTAATCATAAAATAATGAAATAATTGAAACATAAGGACTCTACATACAGGTAACCTTAACCATAAAAGCTTCCCGATATATGAATGTTCAATGACTCACTCATTAATATTATAGGGCACTTCCTTCCACTACAGCTAGGGAGTTAAAATTTGGTGTGCAGGTAGGACTGAAAACTAGCAGCTTTCGTCTAGGGGGACCCAAATGCCCCCTTATTTGTATGCGGCATCTCCACTATAGGTATAGGTCTGAAATTTGGTAATCAAATCTGTAAACTTTAAGTTAAAAGAAGTTTTATACACATATACAATTATATACATTTACAAAAATCAAAACCTAAAATGAGAACTAAGTTCTTGATATGTACTCGTACAATACCATCCCATTTCTAGGCAACTTGTTAGCTTGGCAATATTTTTTTAACGTTCTAATATGAAAAAGCAAGTTGCCTCGTAGTGTTAACAGCCGAAATTGATGGATACTAACTTGGCCTTATTTTCACATTTATTTTTTTGTGCGGATATAGATGTTTATTATTATTTAGTAATTATATTTCTTTATAAAATTAATATTTTTAAGAATTTCTTATTACAACTTTTTCGGAAAACGTAACTTTTATATTGCTAGTATGTCATTTAGTATTTCAAAATTAATTGAAAATTATTTGAAATTGAATCTGTATGTGCATTTCGGAGGTTTCTTAAAACTGCTAATCAGGTTACCTTTGTGTTAAACTTCGCAAACCAAATGAGAAATTACTACTAAGCTTAACCCTTAAATGCATGAGTTCAGTCCCCCGAATAGAGACGAATTTGCTCCTATGTAAAATCGGCCGCATTAATTTTTCTGGAAGTGCACAATTTTCCGGGAAAATTGGATATATTAAGTTTTCCGAAATATGGCACGTAATGCATTCTATATATTTGGAATAAAATATATTTTGTTTGTATTGTTTTTTATTTATTTGATAAAACAAATATTTAATACTAAATTAAAAGTTAATGATTTAATATTAAAATTAAAATGTTGGTAGTTCTTTTATTCTGTGATGAACGACAAAGCAGTGCCATTTTCGTTCAACAAAAGGTGAACAATACACTTTCTACCTTTGAATGAATCGGATGTTCATTTTTTTGTCTCCGTTGCAATTCGTATTTTTATTTTTATTTATTTATTCATTTCAATACATTGGAAGCCTTCAAGGCCAATTATACATGTATCTATAGGTTTCTATCATTAAACAGTTTGATAATAACAATATAAAAAGTATACTTATCTAAATCTGAAATAATATTAAAAGGAAGTGGTCCCCCAACCTCACAATTATTACAACGAATTTAAAACGATCTTTTTCATTAAAAAAGATCCAAAGGTTCAATATTAATCAGAGATCAAGCATGCTCTCCTCATCCTAAACCAATCCATAAGCCTTCTTTTATAGGCATTAATTGAATATTTAAATAATTTGAGATTAGGTGATAAGTTATTCCAGACTGAGCAAACTCTAATTAGAAATGAACGCTCAAATATTGACAGAAAAATACGTGGAACTAGAATTTGCGCATTGCGAGTGGAGTTTATAAACGAAATTGTATTTACAAGGGCAGCAGGCTGTCTACTTTTCATAGTTTTATAAAAAAGAATAATAAGTCTTATTTGAATATAGTCTTTGAATGTACAACTTAGAAAAACAGATGTAACCTCAGTGACCCGATCATGATCATGAATTCGAACACTGTATACATAGCGAATAATCCTCCTAAATATACATTCTAAAAGAACCAAATTACCCCTCACAGATCCTGTATATACCTCTAGACCATAACTGATTTTAGACATAAGCAAGACATGCGACAAACGGTACCTAACATGCTTTGGTGTATACGGTTTTAAGGAATATAACTTTCTTAATATAAAAGATATTTGGCATGATAATTTATTAACATGAGTATCAAAACTAAGTTTAGAGTCAATTATAACTCCAAACATTTTAAAGATTCAAGATAATTAATTTGCGGATTTCCAATGTAAATAGAGGAAGAAACAGGATCTTGAGTGGCTAAATGAAAGAATTTATGTCCAGACAATTAGCATGCATCCAGTTCAAAACACTGCGGAGGTTATTAATTAGAGTGCTAACATTAGTGAAAGCTTCAGAATCAATATTATAGACGAGATAAATGTCATCCGCAAAAACATAAGGCTGACAAAAATGCGGAATGCAATCGTTTAAATACACAAGAAAGAGAAGAGGGCCTAGAATAGATCCCTGCGGGACCTCAGAAATTGCCGAACCAATGCTTTTGAACCTCGCTCGCCCGTCAATATCTGACAGGTGTTCCACATCATCATTTCACGTTTAATTTGTACTCGACCGACAAGCAAGATTACGTTTACGTCTTATTGATCACATTTTTTACGCTTTTGTGACATGTTTAACAGCACGTGGTTTAAAGAGGTTGTATGGGTTTTCTCTTTAAAAAAGAAGCCATGAATTTTCACCTTAAATATCAAGAAAATGGTAGAATACTCCAATCTATCATTTTAGGATTTTAAGACCATTTTTAAACGGTCTAAAGAAGAATCCATAAGGGATACACCGCCCATGTGCACGTCATATTCTTAATTAAATAACGAGTTGTGAGTACTTCATGGTTATTTTTACCCTATCGTTCAAAAGCAGAAACGGCGACATCAATGAAATGTCCCGCGAGCCATTGTTTCTTGACAACGATAGTGAACACAAGGTTTCAACCAACTTGAATGTACACCGCAAACTCCGCAGAAACGCATTTCTAAATTTTTATCATAGCTGGATGCTTACAATTTTTTATTACGTTTTGATTGATTGCTCCAATACTGTGAATACCCCCCAATGTTCGCAGATAATTCATCAATGATAAAGTCGTGTAATACGTCATTTTCCAATTTTAATCAATGATGGTGGCAGCACTTTTAGACATCAACAATTATGTTTTTTCATGAAGGCGAATAGGACTTCTGCCTCACTATCGGCAAATCAATTGGCATTGAATCAATAATATCGGGAACGGGAATTCTTGATGCTTCAAAAATTAATACATTCATCTCATTTACATTAAAAACTCCTCCTTCATTCAATATGAAGAAACCGGCTTCTGCTCGATTGAATTCACCTGGATTGTCATCCCATTTATTTTCAACCTCACACCGATCACCATTGTTAAGTATACCCATCACTTAGTCATCATCAAAATTATAAATCATATCTGCTACCTCACCAGCATTGTACCACGTTCCATCAAAATTAAGGACTTACCTGTCTAAACAAAACAATAATGAATAATAACAAAATAGCCATAAATCAACATGCATCTAACAGACTGCAGTCCCCTTGCATAGACGGAAAACACCTATTCTGAGATATCAAATTTGATCAAATCTAATTATAATTAGTTTAACCAAAGCCTAATATAGTAACCATTACTGACGTCTTCACAAATAATAGATATTGTACACTTGATTTTCACAATTGAAATTCACTTTTGAAGTTAGAAGAAAAAACTGCATACGCCTATTTTGGCAGCGAACTGAAATGGCTTTTCAAAGAACAGTTACGTATATAATGTATATTCTAATTTAAAGCATTCTATGATATGAATATAATATTAGAGAGGTAGCATATAGGGTACAGTAAGCATTTTAGAGTAAAGTACATATCATCAAATTTCGTGATTCTGTTTTTCTAACTATAAATGTAGTCTTAGAGGCAATCAAAATAAAAATATAAGCTACAAACAATAACAAATTTAGTGAAATAAATTTATTTTAAAATACGAATGGCATTATTAAAAAAATAAAAAAAATACATATCTTGATTATAAATTTTGCAAATTTGATTTTTTTTTTTGTTTGTTTTATTTTCCGTATTTTTTACAATAATATCATTATTAAATATTTAATTGATTTTATTTGAAACCTGAAGAAAAACTTTGAAACCCCTCTTTTTTACAAGAAATGCCTCTTTGGTGCAATTTTATAACTTTGTCAACAGTAACCCTGGTTACAACCGTAAAATACTACAAATACAAACGTAAGTCTCGTTTGTAAACAATAAACAAATTATTCCACACTTACGGCTGCTGTGTAAATTCAACACATATCAAAGTTTTTTTTTTTGAATTTTTCATAATACAATTTAGGTGGTAAGTGTTTAATATTTTTTAAAATAATTTTTGTGTGTATTTCGGCAAAGAGTCGTTATCAATTTCACAACATTGCTTTTTAATTCCCTTTTATAGATTAACATTTTATAACGAAATCAATAACACATACGAGTACATACAAACTATTCACAAAACCAAGGCAATTATTAAATTTATATTTACATTCAGTAACAAACAGAAAACTTGGTTAATTTATAACAAAAAACATTTTCACCATTATTGCAATAGAAGTGAAATACTGTGAAACTTGTTGCTCCACTTGCGTTGCTGAACTTAGATCTGCCATCCATTTTTGCAATCACCTCTAGTTTTCAAGGTATACCGTTATACCCAAAATGCCGGTAGTTACATGGCATATGTAAATAGAACTGCAGAATGGTTTGTCCTATTTTGAATAATGAAATATCTAAAAATCTACAATGAAATTTACTTTAAGGTAGGCTAACATTATTTTATTTTTAGTTTGATATCGTGAAAGTTATTTATTACAAAGAAAAATATTTTCAATACAAACTTGTAAAATATTTGATTTCTTAAAATTCATAATAAATGAAAATACAACAAAGATACAATTTTATGAATAGCTGGGTAAATACGAGTATATTCGATTCTTTGATATTCCGACAGGGTGTTTTGATGTAGATTTTTGGAACGAAGTTCCGTCATCCCTTGTCAAGTTTGGTTTGGAGACAAACCGGTTTCGGCTATGTGCCATCTTCAGTGTCATTTAGTATATTCCTAACACAATAAGCCCTTTCTCATTGCAATTGGTGCAGAAGTTTTGATTTTGTTTGTTGGTGGTTGGTTGGAGCTTGAAAATCAATTATAGTTTTAAACTACAGTAATTACCGAGTAATTACATCGTAAACATTTCCAAGATCTTTGGGTAAATATGCGGGGAAAGTAGTTACGAATACTTTTAAAGGAGCAATTATACAAACACATGTTATATGTAATTATTTTAACCCTTAACCCCGCGCGGTCGGCGTACCAGGTTCGCCAATTGTGGAAAAAGGGCTAGGGCTAGTAGTGGAGATAGCGGAGCACGACTCTCTACCCAGTACCCTTTCAGTATACGTCTATCAATCGACTGGAAATGTTATTTGATTTTTACACACCGTTTTCCTGTGCTTTTATTCAATTGAACAAGAATTCAACTGAGTACGCCAGCGCGCGGCGTTATGTCTGAGTAAGAGTTTTATTATTTAATACCCTCTTAATATTTGTATTTAGTAATTGAATTAGTTGAAATACATAGGGATCATGAAATTATCCTAGATTACATTATCTATCATACTTTTTTATTTTTTAGACCAGTCAAGCGTTATTATAATTAAAATTTTTAGTAATAGGTACCAGGTACGGGTTTTTCTTCTTATTAAAAAAATATATAAATATATATGTTTAAAGCAATGATAATATTGTTTAAAATACTATAATTAGCTTTTATAATGTTAAAATTAAATTAAACCCAATTAAAAAGATAAAAAACAAAGAAAAACATTCAAGGAATATAGTACGCCATCGTGCGGGCTTAGGTTACAGAAGTAGGCGCGCGGAGTTAAAGGTTAAAGAACTTATAGCAAATACAAATGTAAGACAGGGTTAAAAATTAATTTAAAAATTTTATCAAGTAAAAATAAGTCATCTTAAAACATAAAACACAGTCGGGTTATTTACACCATTTGTAAATTAAAAACAGTTGAATCGATTTTAATGATCTCTGATTTTTTGATTTCGTCTCTGCCCCGAATAGCAAAATAACAATTCGCGAACAACTAAAAAGTGTGGTTTTTTCATTGGGGGTTGTTTTTTTATAGGATAAAGGCCATAAAACAATTCGCACCTTAGCAGTACTGGTGCAGACGGGATTCCCAATAGGAAGTACTGAGGCTCTGTTGTTTTGAGGAAACGCATTTTTAGTTCAAATTTACACCGGAAATTGGTTAAGGACTTCGAACAATACTGCAAATCAATAAATATGTATTTACCAGGACCACAAAAAAAGGTATGCAGGTCTAAGATAGTATCAAATAATAAGAATCTGCAGTATTGTAGCCAAAAGTACTTTAGGTAATTAAACGAAGGAATTTCAAGAAAAAATTCAATTTGGGGATTACATGTTCAAAGAAATAATCAGAATTAGCTAATTACGCGAAAGTAAATTAAACGGGAAATTTTTTTAGAAAAAGGGACAAAAATAAGCGGGGATTTAAAATCCGAGGTAAATAAGAGTGAATGGTATTTAAGCGTGG
Source organism: Phania funesta (assembly GCA_963932375.1). Taxonomy (NCBI): domain Eukaryota; kingdom Metazoa; phylum Arthropoda; class Insecta; order Diptera; family Tachinidae; genus Phania; species Phania funesta. Next base: position 28,534,688 of record OZ010656.1, read on the forward strand.
GAAAATCAAACCGCTAATTAAATAAGTAACCTAATTCAAAATCACTGCGCACCACACCCTCTGGGCTATTTCACTACAACGAGTGAAGGCCTTTGTTCATATGCTCGGTAATTAAAGTCAGAATATAATTTGTATTGTATTGTAACATTTAACAAATAAAAAAAATTAAATCTCCTCTCTGCCAGAATGTATTTATACATTTTATAGAACCACGAGTGCAAGAATAAATAGAGTGGCAGAACGAAAAATGACGCTGAAGATGACACCGGTTTACCTCTAAATCTAACTTGACAAGGAATGACGGAAATTCGCTCCAAAAATCTGCACGTTATTTCATTATAAGTATTTCTTCAAATGCAAATTGAACATTTTTGATAATTTGGTAAGAAAAAAATATTATAATAGTCACAGGCTCAGTACATCTCAGGTGCAAACTATTTGCATTATTACAACTTATCGTTAGTTAAAGTTAGGATAATATTCGTTTTTCGTGATTATGAGTGTACTTTAAGATAAAACGTCAGGTTTATTGATGCGGAGCTGGCATATCTTGAACCAAAATAAAAACCATTTTAATTAAGTTTGCAAGTCAAAAATGAAAACGGAAAAGAGATCGCGTTTATTTTATATTAACGAGCTAGAAAATATTTTTGAAAATAAATAAATCACAATGGCTTTTTGCCAGTAAACAAACAAATAAAAGTAAGTCGTTGCCAATACGTATTCTTAAAACCCAAATTCATTTGTTAAAAGTAGTCGGTTATCGCCCTTGCACTGTAATATTTTTAAAAAAGATTACGTTTATTATACAAGCGAGTTTTAATAACGAATAATAGTTACAGGTCACTTTATTCCTCGCGTTACCTAAGGGTACCTTTTACTAGCGTGAACTTTAAATGCAAGTTGTAATAATGGCCCCAAGAGTATTAATATATTAAGTGCAAAGTTGGTTATTCTGAATAAGACAGTAAGTGTATTTTTGTAGTATGAAACAGAATACAATTTCTTCAAAAGGTTAATTCAATTCGCGCTTCCACATTAAAATATTAAGAAAATCATAACTTTTAAATAAATTAATATGAAATAGTTAATATTATATACTAGCCAAGCTCGGCGCGCGTTGCTACGTCTCTTAATCAGCTCTAATCACGAAATTATATAGTTATGACAGTTTAATATGTGTGCAAAGTTTCAGAAAAATCGCTAAAGTGCAAGTATCTGAAAACTTAATATTTATTTTGTATGGGCGTATTTCATTTTTATGTATATGTAGATGGGCGTAGCCCCGCCCACTTTTTTATAAAAAATTACCACCCATAAACACTCCCTGGAATCTATAGCTAATACACAGACAGAGTTTCACTTTTATATATATATATATATATATATATATATATATATTATATTTTCTTCAGTTTATTATAATAATGTAGGAAAGATTATATGCAAAATGGCTTATTTCGCATGATGTAATGCGATTTTAACAAAAAATTAATAAATCTATCTTGAGATTTTTCAAATCTCTAATGCGGCAGTTTTGCTTGTTTAAAAATCCATCAAGGTTCAAAAATGTTCCTTTTGAATCCCGACTTCTTGTTCACGTATCCCTTCGACAAACACACAAAACTGTTACTAGTATCTGAGCTTCGATTCTTGGGTGATTTGGTATCTTGTGTACATGCACTTCAAGGCGAATTTTTTAAACTGAATGGATGTAAAATTCCACATGAAAAATTTGTTTTGCCATTTTTGGCACTTTTTTTTTATCGAGTTTGACATCCACAAATGAGTTATCCATTTGCAAAAATTTTAAAATTCAAATTATTGTAGATAATGAAAATATAGTCGTCAGAGAAACGTACAAAAATATTCAACCGGGTTCACAACAAACTACTATACGAAAACATGCATTGTATGACAGCTTCCCTATCATATTTTGGTTAAATACCAACAATAAAATGCTTAAAATTAATATATTATTTCAGCATAGTTGAAATACTTTGTTCAACCCAAACAATTTAATTTTATTTTTGGATGGTATTCAATTAATTGTTAAATGTAAACAATCGTTGTCCCTGGTTCGTCGGCCACACTTTTACGAACTCTGGCGGAACGACCTTTCAAGATGTGCAATTTTTCTCGAGCGCATGGGTAATACAAAGAATTTTGTAAAAGTAATGGATGCATACTTTAGTGTTTAGAAAATCTCTGTCATTGTCATGTAGCAACCCAATTTGAATCATGCGTGCTTCCATGCCAAAACCAAGATATCGCCGCTTTTGAATGTTCTAGGTATCAGTCATATGCCGACCTGAGAGCTATCAATTACATTTCAATTAATATTACAATTATCAGCCACGTCACGGAGCTAAATTCCGTTCGGAAGTGGAATTGATTCCGTATTTTGCTTCTATAAAAAACGTAAAACGAAAAAATTTTCCGGAATGAAACCACTTTGAATTTCCTATGTGGAATTGATATTATAAGCATTTTCTAGGTGTATAAATTACATAGAACATCTTTTAATTACTAAAGGATGTTGTTTTATTATTTTATCTGTCCAAAATAAGTTTACTTGGATAAAAGATTTACATTTTTCTAAATGCTTTATAAAAAAGAAAAAAATTAAACGGAATTTGTTATTTTAGTATTTTGATATTTGGCACTTCCACACAAATATTTTTAAAATTTTTGTTGACTTTAAAATCAACTGTTTTTTGTTTTGCTACATTCGTCGATATATTGCAATATTTAATACATAAAAAGTGATTTTTGTATTTTTTCGGTTTAATGAATCCGAAAGAAATCTATAGAAGCTAAAACCTTTCCGAACGGAATGGTAACTACGGAATCATTTAAATTCCGAACGGAATTTGTGACATGCCTGTATATGTAATATGTAGTTTTAAATAATTTTCATTTTTATAAAAATTAAACTTCATTGCGTTCTTATTGTGGAATATAACACCTTCATAGTGTGATCTTGACATCCTCGCTTATTCCAAGGTAACACGTTCGCTGAATGTTGTGAAGGCCAAAAGTGCTTCCACTCGTTCAGGTTTTGGGGCCACACGTTATGACAATTATTTTTTTTTTATTTCATTAAAATGTGTGAGTTTATTTGTTGCACCTTGTTGCGCCTTGTTGTATCTCCTAATTTAAGAAAGCTGATGAATACAGATTGGAGCGTTTATAAGACAAAAATGAAAACATTCCGCCTGGCTCTCCCTTTTTTAGTACAATAGTACTAATTTGTATAACGAACCCTGGGAGCATTGAACACTATCCCAGCATAGAGTGAAAACATGTCGTTACAACCTTCTCTAAAGATTTTATGTTGCACTTCCATTGAAAAAACGAAAATCATTATTAACTGGAGTATATCTTTTTTCTATGTGCTGAAACCCAAAACTGTAGAATTTTCGAATATAATTCAAACTTCGTGTGTTCATAGCTGAAGGCGTTCGTGTTAATCGATAAAGAATGAAATCGCTATTACAATTTCCTATAACATTGAAATAAACTATACAATTTCTACGTTTCACAGTAAAGCAAACATTGAAACAAGTTTTAAGGCTGCTCAGAAGTTTACACAAAAAAAAAAAAAAAAATGGAAATGCATTGAACAAAGAATATAAAGTTTTTCCTACCATAAATTTATGCCTGTGAGTTTCTGCACCAGTGTGAGTATGTGTTAACTTTCTTTGTGAATTGGTGGGGAAAACTTTACTATTATCCCGCAGAGTTGAGAGAGTGAATTGCTGTTGTTAGCAAAATGTTAAAATCTAACTGCTGTTGAACAGTTTTTCATCATCGTCATCTTAGGCAAAATAGTAACATCATCATCACCTTAATCATCTCCATTAAGTAGCTGTAACTTTGAACATAAGAGCGGAACATGTACAACAACAAAAGAAAACTTTATTTTTCATTGACTTTTGTTGGTGGCAGTCGTTAATAGTAACCGTAAGAAACAAAATGAGTTTTTTTCTTTTTACTTGAAAATAATTTCCCATTTTGTTTTATATGAAATTAATTAAATTACTTTTCGAAAAAGTGAAGTACGTAAATATGTATATATACTAAAGGGTCTATATACTGCTGTGAGGATTTCAATACCAGAAACATGAAAAATTTATATGCAACAAAATTATAATTAAAAAAAAATTAAAATATGCTCAAATATGCTTTAGATGGCATTGGGTGAAAAACTATTAAAATGCAATAAAGAAATACGACAACGAATTTAAACAACTTGAAATAAGGGGTCACTTTTGCAAGAGCCAAAACGTCATAGTTTCTTTATTGTTAAAGTTGAAATTAAGTTCTGCATATTTTATGTTTCCACCCAACCCCTCATGTTGGAAAAGTTATAATTAATGTTTGCTTGCATTTGGTACACTAGGAACACTAACGTTGAGTGCCTTTGCCTATTTTTATTAATTTTTTACTCAGGCTCATTTTACTTTTATGAATTTAGCTTTTGAACGTCAGATATCGTCGCTATTTTAATTTGGGTACAAGCACTTGCGCATAATGACTGTTTGAGGTCGCCAAATCTATTAATAGGTAATCTCTTTAGTATTTTATTAACTGCGTCTCATCAGTCTTTTTCTAATTTATTCACTCCTTCGTTAGAACAAGCTTAGACATATATACAATTTTAACTTTGGGGTGGATATATATAATTTAAGAAGTCTTCTATTAAACATTGATAAGGTTCTGTCAACTTTCAAAGTTGTTAACGTTTTTCATTTTTATTTAACAAGACTCGGATCTAAGTGGAGGCAAAATTAGATTACCTTGTCGATTAAAAATCAACGTATTCTCGCAAACGAATAATTGCAAAAGCTTTTATAACCTTTAAAATTTTTTAAGACAGACATGATGAGATTGACTGATCTTCCTATTGTAACGACTTGTTTTCACTATATGTTGAGGAAGAGCTCCCAGGATTCGTTACAAAAAAGTTTATTTAAACTATTAAAGAGACAGACGGAATATTAATTAGATTCAAATTTTTGTTTTATTAATATCTTATAAATAAGGAGATACAAAACGGCGCGATGTACCAAACCGAGCATTATCGGTCACCGACAATCTCATACAACTTGCTAGAGCACTCTCACCTTCTGCAACACTCTCTGCTTCTAGGCAATATTCTAGTTGAGGGCTGACGAGCAAACGAATTCTGGCTTGAGATTAAGCGATATTCCCGCTCAACCCCGAATTTCACTCGGTTAAGGCAAATAATACACCGGTTCAACTATGTATAGCCCAAAAGGTGAGAGAGTTTTCCCCCGACTAATGAAAATTTTGCATAACCGATCTCAAATAGCCTCAGTAACTGGCATCCTTTTTCAGGGCGAATATAGTTTTGGCTGGATATTCAAAGGCCAGATTTTAGTAAAACTCTGATATAAATAAGTTCGATGTAGTTGATGCGAAAAAAATTCTAGTTTAATTAATGTGGGTATATGCCTAAGACTTAACAAAAATTAATTATTATTTTACAGTTATCAAGTAAGTCTTACCTTCTTTTTAGTCACTAGCTGGCTTTTTATTTATCCATTTTATTGTGTATACACTTCTTTTATAGTCGCGTGGCTACGTCACACAACTGCACAGCATCTGATCTGATTTACAATCTTAGTATAGTTGAAATAAAAGTTATCTAGGTATTCCTACATTTGATGTCAGATGGTGTGTTAAACTTGAATTTTTAATACACTTTTGAAATTCAATTATTGGTTTTAAGGCTGCTTTAAAATAAATGTTTTTAATTATACAAAAGGTTGTAATTTCATTCGACCCCAAAAATAAAGAGGACGGGTTTTGGTCGTCAAACTATAAAGATCTAATACAGATATACTTTATACTGAGTCACTAATAAATATTGTAGAATTTGTAAGCCTCAAAAATTACACAAATATTAAATTATCGTTTCTTGTTCGTCTTATTTTGTTTCTATATGTACTTATATCCAAAATTAAAATTTATAGCTCTACTAATAGCCAGAGAAGATGTTGTGTTGCCGCAGTTGTCCAGTTGTGAATGTACATCATCCGGAGACCTACTCAAACACACACTAACTACAGCTCATCACAATCACTATATAAATAAAAAAGGTTTTCCTTAAACGAAATCACAACGTCACCTACCGAGTCTAATTTTGATTCTAAACCATTCAGGAACCCACTCAGATACTATCACAAAATGTCATTAAAATCGGTGCAGCCGTTTTGGAAGAGTTCAAATAGGCACAGAAGATTTATATACAATGAGATGTATCATAAAATGTGTATAACATTTTCTAAAATTGAGAATGTTTAATATATTTTCACATCGAGAATATTTTGTAAAATGTTTATAATGCATAAATTTTTTTTCAATAATAAAGGAATATATTAACAAATATCCAAATTATTTTGGGTAAAATGTATAAAACAAATGATTATGATTATTTGTCCGCAAACATTTTAAATAATTCATTTGTGTTTTCCCTAATTCCTTAAATTTTATCAATTCAATAATCTGATTACATAAAAAATATACACGAGTTTAAATATATGTATTTGGTTGGAAATTCATGTTCTAACAATCGTAATTGCAAATGCAAATATGTATTGTTACGATGATAAGTGCGAACAAGTATTCTTGACTGTAAAAATTGAGTGGTATGAATACTTGTGGCACTCAATGTACCGAAAGTTCGAGAAATAAAGAGTGCGACAAGATTTGTCATCCACTGTACAGTCAGCGCTCTAACAACAATTAAACACAACGCCTATAAAAATATGTAGAGAGCAATAAGGATATAACATCAACAAGTAAAGACGAATTCCAGGATTTGAATAGTATGAGTAAAGACAAACAACATCATAAGACACAAAGCAAACAGTAGTTACAAAAACAAACATCATAATGAAAAAAATAGCAGAAAAGATGTTTATCGCTAAAAAGGTATCGACTGGATTCTTGCATATTCTATAAGTTTCTGGAAACTAGACACTACTATAAAAAGGTTTGGATGGTAGAGCTAACAGTCAGTATCGAGTAAAACGTTCGCATGTGAACAACGATTATGAGGAAGTGTTGACTTTAAGTTTTAAAGTAAATAAAGTAACAGTGTGTAAAAATAAAATTCTGCCGTTTATATTGTTGAAATAGACTTTTCAATTTAAAGAACCTAAAAAAAAAAAAAAAATAAACACGTTCTAAAAAGGTTAAAACGTAACAGTATTAATTTTGAGTTGGGTTTTTTCTTCAACGTATAATACCGAACAAAACATGTTGCATACTTTAAGGGCTCGTTTAATCAATGTTCTTTATATTGTTATTTAAGAACACATTAATGGGCTTCTGAATACCTTATAATATGAACAAACTCAAAAATCTTTTCTGGAAGTAGGGATTTTTAAAAACTGCTTCTAAAAGAAATAAAAACAAGAGAAATACATGGTAAATAATGTATGTACCTTTTTGCCATAGAAAACAACAAAAAAAAACGTTTTTAGCTTGTACAGAAAAATTGTTCATATTTTAAAATTCTTCTCTCTTAAAGAGTGAATGAATAACAAAATCAAAACACGTTAGAAAACAGTTATTTCTACAATATCGGAAAACCTGAAAAAATTATCGAAAATATGAAATATTGAGAAAACTCTCGTATTCAATTTTCATCATTAGTAACTTTGTAGAAAAACATTGATAGAATACTGCTTGTGTCTAATAACTTTTCTAGTATTCTAAAAATATTCGTATCAATAATAAACATTTTTCTTTCTTAATCGAATGAATAAAAGCAAAATTAAAAAAAATCCATTTAAAAATATATATAAAAAATCGCGACTTTCCCAATTTAATTTCACCCTAACGTTAAACTTTTACTGCATAATTAAAATTTGATCAGGATATTAAAACAATTAATTATTAAAGAAATTTAAAAATATATTTAAATTTCAAGGCTGCCTGCTGCAGCGACAATACCAATGAAGACACTTTATGACAGGAAAAATCTCTTACACCCTTCTCAAAAAGTTTAAATATTGCACTTAATTTTGTTATGCCTCTGTAGTTAGTAACGTTAATGTAAAGTAACCATATTTTAAGGAAACGGAGTGATAAAAGTGTTTGCAATAATACTGTCAATTTCTAATTATTCAAAAAGAACAAGGCAACTTTTATCAAGTGGGAGAACTATTAATGCACCCAAAAAGGCATTAAAATTCATTATCTGCTATGTACTAAATAAATATAAGGGTTTCCGTCGAACAATACACATACGAGTATGTCACTAAATTATTAATAAAGCGATCAAATATTCGATGAAAAGTGACTTAATTGCGTTGTGTATTAGTTGTTATTACGAATCTTTCAAATAGCACTACTTTTGCACTTTTAAACAACAATTCGTCATCCAAAAAGTTAACTATTTATGCATGACAGCAGGGCACTAAAACGTTGCGATCAATATGTGATGGCTCATTTTCTTCCAAACGGTGAGCCTTTTTATAACAAAGCGATATCATTATTCCATGATTTTAATCGTAATAATTTAACGTTTTAGTGCCAATTTGGATACTAAATGTTTGCAGCGTTACATCGTGTATTATTTATACAAGTGTTAGTAACAATTTTAAACCCTAATATGTAGCTCCTAAACTACAGAACCGATTTTAATAAAATATAGATTGATTCTTAATTCGATTTTCCAACAGTGTGATTTGAAATAGAAATTTGGAATAATATAATAATATAGATTGTGCACATCTTCAAATAAATTCATACTTTTAAAATGGTATTATTTTAGTTAAAATCGGCTGTATAGTATGAGCGTATATAGGGAACACGAAAAGCGTTCTTGCATATTCATTATATAGAAGATTAATAAAATTATGTACATATATTTAAATTGTAAGCAACAAGTTTCCAAATGGCATTAGAATTCCTTTTTAACTTGATCCATGTAGAATGCAACATCAGTTGTAATTGTCAATATTTATTAAACGATTCATAATAACTTTCTTCTAATTTTGTATATGTGTAATAAAAATAAAAGTAAAAAGGAGTTTGACAATCTTATCTTTACATCTTCGATAAATTTCGATTGTTCTACGATTTTAGGCAACTCTATATACGTGGTTTGTTCAAATGAAAATATGAAGTTTGATTTTTTTTGAAAAGTATTTATTTTTTCATCAATGTCAATTTTGTCCATTTCAAAGTAATCCCCTTCAGATATAGGGCACTTATGCTAGCGCTTCTTCCAATCCTCGAAGCACTTCAGAAATGTGCTGCCATACCAGCAGCTCGTTTTTCGATTCTGACTTTATCTCATTAACTCTGGCTTTCCTTTCATTGGTCTCTTCAGCTTTGGGAATAGTAAAAAGTTGCAGGGAACCAAATCTGGTCAATAAGGTGGTTGAGGCATGATTAGGGTGTTGTTTTTTTCAAAAGTAAAAAATCGAAGAACACACACTAACGTGACTAAACTTTTCAGTTGTCAACAACAAACTGCTAACCCCAATGGACTGATTATGCCGACATATGACTAGCACATATACACATAACAAGAAAAATTCTGTACATTACACAGCCCGTGAAAATTAAAAATTCACCTTTTCTTTTGAACAAAGCATGTATGTACTAGTATTTGGTTTTAGATGATTTTTCGACGAGACATTTTACACACAACGTAAATTTTCCATAGCGGACACCAAATAAATAAATCACAAAATAAATCACAATTTATTTTCAATAACGCAAAGTAATTAATTACAAATTAAATTAAAAATAAAATTAAATTAAAATTATATGCATAATAAATGATCAAATTATAAACATGATTAAATTTCTTCATTTATGCTTTTTATACGTCTTTTACAGGCTTTGTCTATTTTTGTTAAGAAACTTCTAAAATATCAGCTGATATATTGATTTAACCAAGCCGTGTTCGACATATAAAATGTATAAACTTATAAACCTCTATTGCTCTTTAGTACGAGCACTAAGAAATCAGGTGTTGATCATACGCATGGCGGAAGAACTCCTTTCGTAATTAGTGGAACCGATGAGAACACTTATTGTTACTTGCATGAGTTTGTAGACGTTTGGTAAATTTGTTATCAGATTTAGTTTTCAATATATTTAAATTAACCAAGATTTTAAAGGAGTCTACAGCTACTTTTGCAAAGCAGAATGATAAATTTTTATAATGATATTTTGCGAAATTGGTCGAATAGTTTGAGTACATTTAATTAAGTGAAGATGTGTGTAAGGGCACAAAAATGCCTAACAAACTGCCAGTGTCTAAAGCAAATTAAATTTTTCTGTATTTCTCAATAAAGAAAAATTTTAAATAATATGAATGAAATTCTTTGAAATCTATACTATCGAAATAATTTGGACAATGTTTTAAATTATGGTGTAGTTCGAACTGTTCAATGAAAAATTTGATTAGTGTCACTTCTTCAAAAATCTTTCATTTTTAAGTCAAAGTACTATTTATTCGTACTTTTTTTATAAGTAGCAACTTTCCTGAATAATAATAGAGTTTGTGTCAAAAAAATATAAAAAAAAAAATAAATTATTTCCGCCATTTTGATAAACGCCTTAATCTCATTAATTCAATCTTTAGTTAATTTAATCATATTAATGAAGCAACTTAAAAGCATTTGCAAGGGTCTAATTTTCGCAGGATCAAGTACTTGTGCTGTCCATTATAAAATTGCGAATAAATTTACTAAAGTAATCCCCAACGCCACAACTATGTTTACTCATAAGGTTTTTAGGTAAAGAGGATCGATAATCTATCGTAAGAGTGCAATTCTAAATATACAAATATTAAAGAACCCATAGACGATGCTTGAGGCAAATCAAATTTTTTTGTTTTGCTGCTTGAAGTTTCATGCACACGAACATAATGCTTGAATGCATGTCAAAAAAGCTAAGAATCGCACAAATTCTCCATAAATGACGAAAGTATTTTTGAATAACATAATACATATTTATGGTAACATTAGTATACTCGTATTGTGCTGTCACGGCGGGTTACTATTTATCTAATATGTAATTGAAGTACTGTAACGGAACGCACGTCAAACTTTACCTTATCCCAAAAAGAAAAACGTGACATACATATTCGCTTTCGTTAGTATGTTTTGAATAACTAAGATAAACAGTTTAACGATACTGAAAGTTCTAAAGTAAAACGCTACGAATCTACATGTTGACTGCGTACCATACCTAAATAGCTTAAAAATTACCACAAATTCCTACAACGACCATCCTTGCACGTATAATCTGGTAGCACGTTTTACAAAAGAGTGTCAGAAAAACACTCATTATTAGTGGAGTATTTTTATAGAAACAAATTAACTCATGGAAAGAGTGTGCTACCACAGGAGAGAATTGTGCTCTCTCTGCTCTCCAAATTAAAAGTTAGAACGCAAATACAGAATTGCATTCAAACACACCCCGTAAACAGACCACGAGAGTAAGAGAGATGTCACTACTTATTATTATATGCAATTGGAAGAATTAGCTGCACAAAACAAAATCGAAGAAATAATTATATCGAACGTCGGCTAGAAAACAATGAAAACGAACATTTTAATTCACTAAAGAAAAGATAATAGTGGTGAACGTTTCGTTCGATATTTTGTGGCGCAAGGTGTTAAATAAAGAATTAATTTTTCATTAATTATTTAAATACACACTAAAATATAGATAGAAGAAATAAAAAAGTATTTTATTTATTAATGAAGGTTTACATGAAATTGTTAAAACATAAAAGATAGAAAAAACCAAGTGTTGTATATTTGCCAAATTCTTGTATTGATAAATTAGTGTTTTTTACACCCAACAACAGCAGAAAAACGATTTCAGTTAAAAAGAAAACAAATACCTATAAAGTGTATCTTACAATATTCTTCCCTTGGTTAAGTTATTATATTGAAGCTTTAAAACCCAAGCAGCGAGAGACACAGTCAATAAATGTAAAAAAGAACTACATGCATTAGAAAAAAATATATACATATGTATGTACACATAGAAAAAAATTAAGAATTAAAAAATTTATTTGCCAACACAGACAAAAGGAAATGAATTTAATTATTTATAAATCAAGTGAAAAACAGTGATATTGAAAAAAGAAAAGTTTTCAAACCCCGGAACAAATTTAATAAAATTATTAATAATTTTTGAAAAGAAAAGCAATTAACTACAATAAATAAAAACCAAGTGATATCAACTCCTATTATTTAATTGATGTCGTCTAAACTAAATTAAAAACTAAAAAGGTATTTAAAACATCAAAACATGCCTAAATTTTTTTATATATTCTTTTATTATTCATTTATTTTTAGTCGTGCAGTAAAATACAATTGAACAATAAACACGAAACGAGAAGTAAAATATAATTCATTAATTGTTGAATTTGAATAGCTTACAAAATTTTGCAAATTGATTTTACGCAACGCTCTTGTTTTGTTTGAAAAAAAAATGATGAAGAAATATTTCTACCAAAAAAGAGCGAAATTTGCTGCTAAGTAACAATTTGTAAATTCTTCCAGTTTTGTGCAGCAACAACAACCGGCAAAATAATTTGTGCAACTTTTTTATTTTAATGTGTGATTTTGTGCATTTTGCGTTCTGGGCCGCTGTTTGCAATTTATTTTTGAATGATTTACTACTTCAATTATTCTTGATCGGTTGTTGCTGGCTGTGTTGAATCTTTAATTTAATACATTGACACAAACCATGATTTATTTTCCGGAATCGTATTCTTGTATTTTTTTCTGCAGTTGTTGTTCTGTCGTCTCGTTAGAATTGATTTTCTTTACATGCATTTTCTTATTATTGTTTTGTGTATTTTGCCTTAATTTTTGTATATTTTCTGTGCATATGCATATATTTTTTATCTCGCCTCGTTGTGGTTTTACTACCGTCACGTTTTTGTACTCTTTCATTCTTATTCTTCTTTGTAATTTTCTCATCTATTGAGTTCGCAAGTCAGTACACTCCAGCAGTGTTGTTAACTTAGCGGGTAGACTTAAAGTTTTGTGCAAAACTTGTTGGGAATCGGAATTTTTAATATCAAATGAACGAATCTTGTAAGAGCGAGGCAATGTAGTCTTGTCTTTAAAATAGTTAGGACCATTATATTATTACTTCGGCCTATGTTATTTTTTTTGTTTATTGGAGCATTTAAATTGTTTTTAAATTATATAATATTTTATATTATTATGATTTTTATATATCGAGCTGTTTTCGACATTTTTTTAATAGATAAAGAAAAGCAATTTCATTAAAATAATAAACACAAATCCAATTCTCAATTACTTACATCATTAATTGCAAGAATGTTGCCGTTATGACGAAAAAATTTTGCAATGCCCCCAATATCTGGTTTGCAAGATGTATTCCTTCGAAATGGGTAAAATTAAATTTCTTATTAAACTAACATTGTATATTATGTTTTATGTGCTATAAATTTCAGGGTAATCTAAAGAATAAATATGCTTCCTTTTTTGTATTTGTATTATTTTTAAAAATTTGTAAACGAATACAATAATAATAATGAACATACTTAAGGATATCAGAAAAATATATATATATATATATATAAAGAAATAAAACTAGCAAATGTGAATATTTGTGTGTGTTGTGCCCTCACGCTACAACGTGAAGAGGCTCACATATATTTATTCAAAAGTAATTAAAACCCGTTCGGATTTTGTACAACACGAATATGGGTCCCAGTTATATCAAATGGATAGAAGGCAGAAAGTACGGTTAGCAGCTATGCCGTTGGTGGAAAATCACTATTTATTGGACAGAAAGCTAAAATTACTTTTGCTGAAACTGCTCTATAATGTAAACCTGCTCTATAATGCAACCGAAAATCTAAACGTGCTGCTACAAGTTGTGATCGCAGTAGGATAGTCTAAAATAAGAGAAAGGCAATTGTGGAAACTTGTAGGTTTAATATTTTCTTTTCGTGGAGGATATAATTCATATATGGTATTTTAATACATATATGAATTATTGGAAGTGTGACGTGCTTACGATGGTCGATAATAGATTTAAGGAAAACTCAGCACTATTGACCGCATTGCTGCTCCCACCAAGGTCCCATTTGTTTTTTCTCCTCTCTAAAATTTTCAATAAGCATCTAGGTATTTTGTGCCAAAAAACTTATGAGAAAAAACAAATACCTGTGTCTTTGCGTGAAATTTATTATTTTCACGTGTATTTCTACCGCACTAAATTTATTGTTCATTTGTACGGAGATTTCTTTATAAATGTGCCCATTCCTCTTTGTTCGTCGGAAATCGGTGGCACCTTCCGCCCACAGCTCCAGCTGACCCCGTGCATCTCTATTTATCCACACACTTCGCTTCTTGGAAATCTTAAAATGATAAAAAAGCGTTTAGATTATTATTTTCTTTTGTTTTTTTGGTGAAAACAATTAAAATAACTTACCTTTTCCGACTTAGAATTCACTTTAATTTTGCTATAATTAACAATTTACACAAGAGCTGATTGATTGTCGACGGTATTGCCATATCGAAATAGCTTAATTCAGTATAAATTCAGTTTGATTTAGTGCATTAACGTCAAATCTAATGCACATTAGGATGGGGATAATTCACAAGTTAATTTGAATTAAGGCTGTTAATGCAAATTAACGCTGTCGTCTGTCTACGCTATAACATTGCTTTACAAAAATTTACTTTAAAAAGAGGAGGTTGACAACACTGGCCCCCACTATTTTTGGATTTTAATATCTTGTTTGTTTTCTACATATTCGTTGTGATTTTTTGGTGTTGTTGTTGTCTGCAATAGTCAATTTTTATTTGTATGTTGAATGAGAGAAACAGATGTGACGTTTTCAAATTTGTTAACCAATAAGATGCAAAAATAAGTACAAAAATACAATAACAGCAACGAAAAAAATCCCTTAACTAAATTTTTAACTTTACACAAATATCATAGGTACAATGTGATAGCAACTATGCAGAAATGTAAAAGAATTTATTTATGTCTTACTTCGATTGATTATAAAATTAATTTTAAAATGTTATATCTATAAGTATTGATATATGTAGGTACATACATATGTATATAAGTAGGTATATATGTATATGCGGTTATGTACGTAAATGAGTGTTGATATTTAATTAATCATTTATTTTTTAAATTTAAGTACCTATGTATATGATAAGAGTTTTAAAAGTAAATGATTTAGTTTTTGTTGGGGTTGAAGTTAAATGAATTAAAAGCTAATAAACTTAAAATGGCAAACAATGCTGCTAATGTGAAAAAATATTATTAGAATTAAACAGCTTATTGAAAGTTGCATTTCAAGCGGCATATTTACAGGGAAGTCGAAGGAACAAAAAAATGTTTAATCAATTTTTTGTAGAAAATTATTCAATATGCAGTTTTTCACAGTCCCCTCATTACCGCTGTTAAATTCACTGTCAAATATATATGCTTTACGAACGCCAGAAATAAAATAACTTCAAACGAAGTCACAATACAGACATTAATACTACATTTACATCTACGCAAAATCTAGTAGATTTCAGCTCAAATCTCGAAGAAAATCTCTGCCGTTTACACCAATGCTTTTTGACGTATTATTGGATTTCATTTTCATAACAAAAACAGCTGACTGAAGAAAGAATAATAAATTGGCTCTAAACTTAATTAAATTCGTGCTACAATTACAAATACACATAATTACATATGTAATATTACTTACACTTTATTCATTATTGTTTTATCAATATTGAAAACACTTATTTTCAACTTTTATTATTTTTTAATGTTGCTGCAAATATTTTGTTTCTACCGCGCTTTTTTTTTTGTTACAAATGTCAAAATTTTCTTGTTCAGCGCTGCATATTTCAGTACATTAGCAAAAAATACATAGTTGCATCATTTAGTATTGCAAGATTTTGAGAGATTTTGCCAAAATCTAGTTCGTAAGTAGATTTTGTTTTGTATGGGAAATCTGGTGGAAATGAACTAGATTTCGCTAAAAATCTCATAAGTACCAGATTTTGCGTAGATGTAAATGTAGTATAAGACAAAATTTAATTCGATTAAAATATATTTAAACGTCCCACCATTTCTATTCGTTTACGAATATTCCGTGGATAAGTCAGTTAGCAATCTTATTAAAAAAGAATTATTTTTTGATTTGTCGATAGGATTATTTTAAATTCAGTAATAGGTTTCGCGAAACAAATCCTTCAAATTTATCTGCAATATAAGGTAAGGTATTCCCTTCTATTTTGCTTTTAGAGATTTTTAAAATTACAATGTTCTAATTTTTGAATTATAATGAAAATTGTTCTACTAAGTATAAACAAAATTAGTATTAGACCTCGCTTCTATTTAAAAATATGTATGTAGATACATACATATACACACTTACATCAACATGCATATTCAAATTGTATTTGCAAACCAAATTCATATTGCAGATACTAAAGGCGAAATTCGACAAAAGTGAAATATGTAGCCATTACAATAACAAAAATAAAATATAAATAAATGTAAATTACGCAAAACTAAAGACAATTTAAAAATAAATAAAGTCGCAAGAATACTAATGAAAATAAATGTTTAAATAAAGTAGTCTAGGCTATCGACAAACACTTAACAAACACATTCTTAGAGGTGCTATGCAGTCTTTGCTTTTTTACCCCTCATACATGTTTAGCTATGCACTAGGTTAATAACCAACAAATAAATGTGAACATGCGCTTGCATTAATATTTAATAATTATGTAATATAAATACATATAAATTACATTTAATAAATATTATATTTGTATAAATAAAATAAATTTCGCTCTAAAAGTAATGTAAAAGAAACGTATAGTACATATGCGTATTCGTTCAAAGTTTGCAAGCTACATAATTATTTCTAATAGGTTTTTTAATTAGTACTTTTTCATCTCCTATCTTACGTATGAATATTTATATTTTTATGCCATTTAGGACCGTTCCCATAACTTGTTTCTAAAAAAAATTTAGAATGGTGGATTTATTTTTCGTCATAACAAACCTGTAAAATAATCAAATAAAACAAAATAATAAATAAAAAATTATAAACAAGTGTTTTCCAACACTTGTAATCTTGGCATAAATTCGACTTCATAATAATGGTCAAAATAACCACATGGCTATGAAAATTTCTTTGAAGAAGCCTCGCACATTGGGGGCTTTGTGTTTACTTTTTGCCGCAATAATCACATTAAGAATAACAGCCAACTTTTTTTTTAAATTATTAGCGCCAGTAACTTGAGGCATTCATGTCAGAATTTTTTAAAAATAGCCTGAATAGTCTGCTTTCAGTCCATGCTCCCCGAATAATTCATCTTGTTTAGTATATTCTATCCCCCGGGTGGTGTGTTGAAAAGTGTGATGCATGATCGAAAAGGCGCTGCATTAATAGAGAACGTTATTCCAGACATGTCTGGCAAATGTTAACATTTTTTCGAAAAAAGCGCCACTGCGCCATTCAATTTATATGATTGGAATCTATATTTTTTACACGATCTGCCCATTCGCTTAACGGTCACTTTATGCAATATTGCAATGTAGTTGTAATAATAACGATAAGTTATGAAAAGCACCCTGAGAACATTTACGCGTATTAAAAGTATTCGAATTATTTTTGTAGTTTCAAATTTGGTTAGCTGATATCGCATACGGTAAAAAAAGACAGTAAAGAAGACTGTTGTAGTAAAACAAAACTTGCCAATTTGTTCTTTAAAACATTCTTGAGTTTTGCACAAACTTAATTTTATTAACAACTACGCCTGAAAAATATGCTTTAATGCTGGTTTTAAGTCTTTTTATAATGTCTACAACTACTATTTTCAAGTCTTTTGGACAAATATTTATTCTACTTATGTAATAGTCTTCTTCCATATAATTTTCTACAATTAATTAATTTTAGAACTTGAACAAACTAAAAAATAAATACTAATTGCCAATTATTTAGTGGATAAAGTAAAATACAAAATAACTTAAAGCAAAATCCTTGGGATTTTTTTTTACATTCGAAGTTAAGATGGTCGATCAAATATAGCGTATATTCAGAAGTTTTTTTTAACCAGGGTACACTGTCAGTTTAATAATTCACTACCTGAAAGACGGTGTGCTTCGACATCCTCTTTCTAATGGAAAAAGTAAAATAATTCACGGCATGTATGTCTGTTCAATTATCAAATACTTGATTATACATGCTTTAAACTACCCACAATTAGACATCTGTGTTTTCCCTTGAAAATATAGTATAATTTTTGATAACGTGATATAATTAAAAAAAAAATTATTTATTAGAAGGATAACTTTATGCTATTAGTCCGAATATGATTTCGGTCATAGAGGAGCCGCGGTTGTCTTGGATGTAGGGCGTTCCGAAAGACCAATTCTCAACCACTTTTTCTAGCATATTGGGCCGTATTCAGCAATGATCCGCTAAATGTTGGATTTAAATTCGTTCAAAGTTACAGGTTTGTTGGAATAGACCCGTTGGCTGCACCACTTCGAGAGATAATTCGTTCGAAAATAATTCTCTTAGTAAGATGATTGCTTGACACGATGTAAGGCATGTGACACAGTCCTGTTGGAAAACATGTTTTCAATAAACATCCCGTCTATAAATTGGATGGGCACAGGTATAATTCTGCGCACGATGCCGAATATACTTATTTGTATCCTCTTCAACTCTACGCACTTGCTTCTTTGGATTCGTATTATCATTGAGAGTGTATGTGGTGCGAAAACAATTGATGGTTAATCAAATTAGTCAGGCGTTGATCTTGCTAAAATGACATACTAAACTGGAGCTCAAAGGATAATAGAGTTGCCTGATCTTGCAACCCTATGACAGTTTAATTCCTTCGGCAAAATGAACCATTGAAAAAACTTCCATTTTAACAGTAATATTAAGGGATGTCATTAAATTTGAAATAGGTAAGCATTACAAGTTCGAGGGCCTTGTTTATTAAAAAAATTAAAATTTTTAATTTTCATTAATAGAAATTGAATAATATTCAATGGGTTAAAAATATAACATTTATTTTTCAGCCAGTTCCGAGGTCTGATATATTTGAGAACGATTTTAAGAGGTGAATTTGTACGTAACTTTTAAATTATTACTTCAATATGCTCTTCTTTTAGTAACCCCGCAAAGTTAAACGCCAACGGTTGCATATTTTCAAAATCCTGAAGATTTACTTAACTTACTTGTATTTGTTCTGCACAAGACTGTATATTCGCATGTAGGCTTCTTTATTTGAGCTTAACACATATTATATGCACATGTACATTAAATAATCTTCGTTCTTTGTGTTTGTGTAAAAAGAAAAAAAATTATTTTCTTATTTTTTTGCTTAAAAGAAAATTTACACAAGCGACTGCATTTTTTCATTGTTGACTAGTGGAATTGCACTTGAAGTGCTTTCTTCCACCATTTTTATTTTGCTGCTTGTGCTGTTGTTGTTCGGTGAATATCTCTATATACACATTTACATGCATATGTATTTGCATCCGTGACGTCTCATGCTCTTAAGTTGCTACTTACTGCTACTTTTCTACTGATATATTTGTTGGTTGCTTTTCCTACATGTTTTTCATTTTTGTTGTTAGCAGTTGTGTCGTCTTTTCTTTTCTTTAGATTGCTTTCATTGCAAAGCTTTGAATTGAATTGTGATTACATTTCATTGCCTCGCTGCGCACGAGTTGCCATTTGGTTTAATATATCGTTCGTACTTACTTCGTTTGCACTGCAACTGCACTGTACTGATGCATGCATACATTTTGAGGTGTCTTTCTAGGTAGGTGCATATCTTATTTTAATATGCACATATGAATATTGACTAAATGTCTGGTTGGCTAGTCGTCTAACTGGCATTGTATCTGTCAGCCTGATTCTATTCTATGGTGAAATTTCAATCTATGCCATGCTACTCACTCCGTCCCTCCTTCCCTCTGTCGCTGCCCCACTTCCCTTTTCCGTATTCATTCATACAATTACTTGGTTGCATTTATACACATATATGCGTATGTGTGTATTTTGCAAGAGCCTCAGTGCTACTTTTACTCGTACGTGTATCAGTGGAATGCATATGTGTTTGCTTTAAGCTCCGTAATTAGTAATAGAAAAACTGTGTGATATCTAATACTAGGTATATTTTCACGTTTTCTTTCATTGTGACTTTTAGTTTATTTACTTCTCCGTCTAATACACACTTAAAATTCATTTTGCCATTCATATTCTTGTTTTTAAGATATTTTATATTTAGAACTAAACGTAAAATCGTACTGTTTAAGTTCACATGGGTTTGAAATGGTGCTTGCCAATGGGCGATAATGTTTCATATTTAAATCCCCATGGAAAACCTTAAAAATACTTTTTGTTGCAATAAAGTCTCGGTGGATCTATAAACTGAGTAACATTACGAATGTTGGTATTTCTATTCGCTTTTTGTCCTTATACATACGTGCTTTTGGATTGTGGTAAAGTGGCTTTAATATATATTGCCACATGTTAGGACATTATAAATGTTCTATTTAAATCTTTGTATATTTGAATTTTTGATATACTATAGAGCGGCTATATTCCTACGGATTATCCTATTTTAGTGCCTTTGATTTTTTTGTATTTGAAACTGACGCAGTACCCTATAACTGAATCATGCAACGGCGCTGTGCCGGACAAACGGTTCAACTATTTTCTGAAACTTTTTCAGAATTATTGTCGGGTATAAGCCGGCCCAAACAACGCAGAACTTTCAGTAATTATCACGACAGAATTGCGAAAAATGAGAGCTATCGCAAGTACGTACATAAGTGTGTTCCTTTACTCGAATCAAAAGTCTTGACGGTTAGCTGATCCAACAATAAATGGTTAACAAATAGAATCTAAGATTCGAAAATAAATTCGGCCTGAGTCTAGTTATAATAAATCGCCAAAATAAACAATTCCTAAAGCAACCGAACAAAAAAACACCAATTTCAAGCTAAATTTCTTTCAGTTTGTTGTTATGAATTACATTTTTTACATCTTGTTACTAAAAAATTGTCTTCAACATTTAATTTTTACTAATTTGAAGAATTTATTCGATCTTAAATTGATCAAGAATTATTTATTGAAGTTAAGTAACTCTCTTTTTTCCGTCGATTAATCAAATAGGTTTTCTACGAATGGCAAATCCAATACACACACAAGGTTTTCTCTGTATTTCTTACAGAAACTTTTAAGGAATCAAAAATTCCTCAAAGAATAATTTAATTCTTCTAATTTAATATTTTTCTTGCCTTTAACTATTTTTCAGATTCCCAAGGTTTGTTGAAATGCATCTTTTAACATTTTATGGCTTTAAGTTTGCCAGTGTATCATTTTGTTGCGCTGTTATGTGGAAGCCACAACTAACGGTTGCATATACTTTGTTGTATTTGGCAGGCAGCTGTAAGGTTTTCGCCCTCTTGAAAACTATGCTTTTGATTTAATTTCTCATTTCAAAACATTCACACAAGTTTAGCACAGCCTGCAGGTTTCGACTGCAGCTTTATTTTTTTAATGGTTAGAAAATGGATTTTCTATTTTTGCTACTTGAATGTTGGTACGAAAACCACAACGTAGGAAGCACTCAAATATAGTTTATGTATAGTTATTGTTGGTGTAGGGTATGTTATTAGTGCAAAGAATCCAGCTAACTATTCAATACAGAGAAACCTGTCTAGATTGCCTAACACGGTTGCATCTTCTGCCCTGACTTCTGTGGCATACATACTTTGCACACAAACACTGACATATCCATATGTAAGTGAATATTCGTAGAAAAGCCTGTTTGATTATCATTGAATTAGACGACAGACAGTCAGACATTCTGACATTTTAGTATAACTCGCAGAATTATTCGTTATGTCTGCATTAGTGGGAGCTTAGACACAGAAAGAAAGAGAGAGGAAGAGATAAAAAATCGTCTAAGTTGTTTAGTGACTTAGCCGGTGTGAAGTAGATTTAATGATTTTTTTCTTCATTATGTTGCACTTTTACACACAGAAAAACGTTCATAGACGCTTCATTGCAATTTACGTTCATTGCCGTTGCCGTTCTCGATGTCGTTGTCTATTACTTCAGTTGTCTCTTTGTCGTGTCATGCCCAGTTTATCCTCTTTGCCAAAGTAAAACTGTCTAAGTTGAAAACACATACACACTTTGGGGCACATACATATATGTACATAGCGTACGGTAGAGATTTTGTAGGCCAGCGACTTTGTGTTGCAACAACACAATCAATTCAACATCGGCATCAACACTATTAACGACAACAGCAAGAAACTCCTCGTCTCTGTTCTTCTTGTCCCTCTTGGTTTGTTGTAAGTCTGTTGTGGCAAACACCTCGTCTAACTTTACTTGGTATAGGCGACGACAGCTAACAAACAATACAATAAGAAAAATGGAGAAACAAAGAAACGCAAATGAATGCAACTTCATTGCTATAGAAATTGCATGTTTGTATGCATGTTGACCCTGTACACCACTTGTTATTGTGTTATTTGTTTTCTTTTTGTTGTTTGATTTTCTATACAACGTTTTCTGGTTTTTCTTTTACATGTTTGGTGTGTTTGATACATGCATCCATTCAACCAGCCCTATGCACTTTTCATCAGCTGAACAACCAGGCAAACAACAAATGAACTAACGAAACAAGCAGTCAGCCACCATTAGAAAAGAAGTTTATTTTTTCCTCCACTTTTTGCATGATTGTAGTAGTGTCTATGGCTTTATGTGTGTGTATATATATGAGTATACGTATGTATGTGGTGTTGAGTTTTTGCCGCTGTCAAAGGTGGTGTAAGCAGCGAGTTTTCGTGGCTGCGGCCAATACTCTACACCACTTGGAAGAATTCATTCACATTTGCAATATGTATAAGTGCGTATGATAATGTTGGCGGTGTGGAGTGTGTGTGAATATATATGTATGTATCATGTAGTGTTCGTGCGTTGATATTCTCTACATATAGAGTATTCAGAATTTTATATTTAAGTTGCACAAAAGGTCTCTATCAAAAATTGTTCGTTTCATGCATTTGTAAAGTGAAGCCCCAACAATTCTCTGGAAACATTTTTTATGCACACACATGAGCATTTTTTATTTTATGCATTTAGCTGTTGCTTAGTGAAACTCTGCTCCTCTTTAGAGAGTTGCAAATAATTTATTTGCATGTGCACGAGAGTATGTTTTTATTTCAATTTTGCAGTACGCTGGTACTTAACCGCCTTCCGCTTTTTGTTTAACAAATGTCTGAGTAGTAAAATAAGTGTATATATGTACATATGTATGTGTGTATGTATGTATGTATGTATGTATGTATGTAATTATGTATGTATATACATATGTATGTTTGTGTTTTAATTCTTTTTTATTATAAATATGTACATATATTCACTGTTTAAATCATCAATCCCTCTGAGCTTAGATTTAAAGCACTGAAAATCGGCGTTGCCAGAAACATAAATTTCTGTTTTTTTTCTGTATTTTATTTTATTGAATCTTTCTATTAAAAGAAATTCACAATAAGTATTCAAATCTTATTTCTAAATTATTATTTACTAGTTAGTACCAACGTAATAACTAATTTTTTGTATTCAAATCTTAAAAATCTATCTTCTATTGTGTAGAGAGAGCCGCCTCACCAGGCTCAATGTGTCAGTTCTTTTTAGTCTCTGGTGGCCATCAAATTGCAATAAATTGCGTGCTAGAATGTTGGGATGTGCCACTAGTTTGTTCACGTATTTGGAGGTGTATCTTTTAACTTCTTCGTAGATAGTGGGAACTTTGAGATCTCTATGTATGTTTTCATTTCTTATGTACCAGGGGGCGCATACGATATGACGTAAAATCCTAGACTGTCTTCTCTGTAACTTCTGGATGTTTGATGCACAGGCAGTACCCCACAGCTGGATACCATATGACCATATTGGCTTTATAACGGATTTGTATAAAAGGACTTTATATTCCAAAGCCAAAGTTGAGTTAGGACTTATTAGCCAATGCAGTTGATTTGTTCGAAGCTTTATGGACGTTATTTTTGCCTCAATGTGACGGGACCAAGTTAGGCGCCGATCTAGGTGGACCTAAATATTTAACGTGCGTTTCCGCTGGAACCGTGGTATTAGTTATTGTGATTGGTGGACAATTT
Source organism: Phania funesta (assembly GCA_963932375.1). Lineage (NCBI taxonomy): Eukaryota > Metazoa > Arthropoda > Insecta > Diptera > Tachinidae > Phania > Phania funesta. The sequence goes on from OZ010656.1 coordinate 28,558,931, forward strand.
TGCCTTCTAAGGGAAAACGTTACATGAGCACATTTTAATGGATTTACCTTTATTCTCCACTGTTTTAGCCAGTCTTCTAGCTTATGAATATGGGACTGCAGCTTTTCAGATGCATTCTTTGGATCATTACTGATACTTATAATTGCAGTGTCGTCTGCAAAGGTTGATGTATATGTATGTGGGCTTGTCGGCATATCCGCTGTATAGATGATATATAATAGCGGCCCTAGCACACTACCTTGAGGTACTCCTGCACTGATTTTCCCACATCTTGAAAGCTGGTCCTTTGACCTTACTTTAAAAGTTCTATCGGACAAATATACATGGTTATCGATAATTTTGATATATGTAACACAAATTAAGTTTTCAAGGAATCGTAAAACGAGAGTTGCCAATACATGGTACTCAGAGTCTATAAGCATTAAAAAATGTGTCGAATGGTAATTTGGCTTTATTCTTCACCTAATTACCTGTCTGAATGAAAGGCTTATAAATAATTGCCAAAGTGAAAATCGTTCACGATACCCAAAAATTCTATAAAATAAAATTGGGTGATTATTGACCAACTTTGGGCGATTTTGCATTTTTGAATATTTAGGCATTTGTTTACAATAAAGTTGTCTAAATTTAAAATCAGAATATATATATTAGTTTATTTTTCGGGTTATTGGAACCTCAAAAGGAATCTTATTGTCAAATATTTTATTTCATTTTTTCTAGTATTTTCAAAATAAATTCTTTAAATAATTAATAGAACAAAATTAAAAATACTATTGAAGGAAAAAATATCAATTTTCCACAAAATTTCCTGTTGCAGCTTCATCAAAATTTATATTGTTTAAGTCTATAAAAAAAACAAACTTATTTATATTCGTATATTATTACAGTCAAATTTTGATTAATTTTTCATTTGCTGCGTATACTAAAGAAAATAAATTGGATTAAACTAAAAGTCAATTAATTTAATCCAATAACTATATAACACAAATCAAAAAAAACTGAGATTTGAATTTTCCGCCACTTACGTTTATGTGGGACACCCTTTATATATTGCTTTTTGTTGTTTTAAAATTAAAACGTCATCGCATTTAAGTAATTGCTTTAACTTTTTCGTCATTGTAAGCAATTGGTAATTGCGAGTTTCCAATTACAAAATGTTATTGAATTTGTAGTCCGAAATAATTCAGTTACAATTAACTAATAATTAATAATTGGTATTTTTATATTACTTATTATATAAAACGTAATTTGTAATTGAAAAGGAATTGACAATGCCTAAGTCTGTCACAGAGCAGCGTGTCCAAATAATTTCGCACTATCTGTTTATTGATGTGAAATTCTTTATTTATCTGTGACATTGTGTGGAATATGACCATGCTCTTAAATAGTTCATGCGGAATGTCCATTGTACTGTTTCTTTGAAACACCTATCGTCCGGGGTCATATAGTTTAACTGGAGCCAAAAGACATTCGTTGCCATTAATTTTTAGCGTTTATAGTTGACCAAATTGCTGGGCCAAACAATAGTTTTTGTGGATACGTTGGCACTTGGTAAAACCGCACTTCCATATGCGGTAATTTTATTTTGTTACCATTGCTGCGCATCGAAAAATGCACCTCCGCACGCACTTTAATTAGGCACTCTTCGAAACGCTGCTTCGAACATACATTGTGACAGCAAAGTTTTCTAAAATTCAATTTACAACCGATAAAATTTTCCTAAAGTTCAGATGGTTTTTTGCTTGGATAACAATTCTCTAATTACTTTCCGTTAACTTAACAAATTTAAAAATAAACCTGCTGAAGAGATTAACCAGTCTTGAGAAAAATAAAACAAATTACAATCTGCAGCTGTACGTTTAGCAACATTCCTAAGACAGCAAGTTACCTATCAAGGCAGTTATGAATCGTACTGATATGTAATATATACAAGTACGATTTTAATTTGCAATTTAACTTTAACTAAACAGTGTCTGCAATTTTTAATTTATTAAAGAAAAAAAAATTTACCTGGTTTTCTTCAAGTTTTCTTCTAATAATAAATTAAAGCGTAAGTGCCACTCATACATAATAATCAAAACCAAAACAACATAAATAGAATTCCTAAAACTGTAGCAACCCACATTTATTTATATAATTTAAACTTAACGTTTTTTATATACAATTCGGTTTATAAAGGCAACTCTACATACAGTGCCTCAACTTTTTGATCACGCTAGTCCAAAAATACGGTTTAAATGCTCGTAATTTAAAAAAATAGTAGTTATTTTAACATTTTATTCATTATTAAATTTTGAAAAACTACGAATAGCTAATTAACTAAGGAAAAATCGAAAAAGAACAATTATTTATTTGAGTTAATAATATTTAATTAAAAGTTATCATGTGATCAATTAGTTGTGGGTAAAAATAACTGCAAAATATTTTTGTTTTAATATTTTGTGTGACCCCCTTTGGCTGCCAGAACTGCTTGTATACATACCAGAACTGCTATGGCATACTATTTACTAAATTTAAACAAACAAGCCGACTAATATTTTTCCACGCATCCTGCACCTCGTTCCACAAATCTTCAAATGTTGATCGTTCCGCGGTTGAATTGGAGAGAGCTCGTTTGACTTCAACCCAGAGGTGCTCGATGGGGTTAAGGTCAGGGGACTGAGGTGGCCAATCGAGAACAACAAATTTGTTTTCTGTTAACCACTCTTTAGCCTTCTTTGACGTGTGCCTTGGGTCGTTATCGTGTTGAAAAATAACGTCCGAAAGCACTTTTTGCCATTTTTCTATACTCCTTTTTAGGCCATGTTCCAAAATTGAAAAGTATTGCTCAGAATTCATACGTCCCTCAACTTTAACAACACTCCCAACACCTTCAGCCATCATACAGCCCCATATCATTAAATTTCCTCCACCGAACTTGACAGTTGGCAGAATATGGCGGGCTTTTAGATTTTCGCCAGTTTTTCTCCACACCCATTGCTTTCCGTCTGATTTAAATTTGTTGATTTTGGTTTCATCTGACCAAATTACTCTACTCCAGTCTTTAGCAGTAAAGTGTCTATATTTTTTGGCGAAATCCAGACGTAATTTACGATGCCGTTGAGTAAGTAAGGGCTTTTTTACTTTTGCACGTCCATGATAATTATTTTTGCGCAATAATTTACGTACAGCTTCTGTAGAAACGTTAACATTAAGATTTTGCCGAAGGTCACGATTTATTTGTTCAGCGTTATCATAAACACCAAAATTTATTTGCCGCAGGATTCGCCTTTCAACAGTTTTATTTAAAATTGGCTTTCTTCCTGGATGGTTTACTTTCGGTTTTGTTGTCATTTTTTTGCGAATTTTGCTCACAATTCTTACGGAAATATTTAACTGTTGTGCTATTTGACGATGAGTATGTTTAAGGTTTATTAGCCGTTCTGTTTCGGCAATTACGCAGGGAGAAATTGCTTTCATCTATTAAATTTTCGAAAAATTAACTCCATTTTGTTTTAAATGCAATACATAAAACATTTAACTTTATTTACCTCTTTGCTAGTCTAATAAAAGAATTTGAATAATTAAATTCAATTTGTTTGCCCAAAATTCGTGTTCTTACACCACTTTCACACAACTTCACCGACACTCAACTAATTGATCACATTACTGTTTGCAATAAATTGTAAGAATTTTAAAGATAACGGTATAATTCCACAATAAATAATACCCAAAATTTTTGGTACAAATGAGTAAGAACCTTGATAACAAAACGCTTTCAATAAAAGCTTTCGTTTTAAAGCTATAGTTAAGAATACAATTTTTATACAGGTGCGTGATCAAAAAGTTGAGGCACTGTATATATTCAAATTTAACGTTTGTTTAAGTGCGACTCTTCGCTAACATTTTATCTGTATGTAATACTTATCAATACAACTATGATATTGTAAACGTTTAAAACTGCTATAAAAGCAGCTGCATTTGGTTGAATAAATTCAATTGGTATTCTGTCGTTTAACAGTGAACATCATTGTCTGGGCTTATTCTAAGTTCCGGACGTGAATTTTCTGCTGAACTTGGAAAACTCCAATTAAAGTGACATTTCTTAAGTATAAATTGTGTTTAATGTTGGTAGGCAAGTTCAAATACAATCTTCGGAATACGATTGATTCAAACCTAAATAATAGTGTGTATATTACACGAAACCATTCGCGCTGTTTTACCCTATCATAACTTTGCTTCCTTTAAGCATAAAATAATGAAACATAAGGACTATACGTATACCCCATAGGCCAAGTTTGAAAGTATTCCCGAGATATGGAGGTGAAAAAAGTGCATATTTTAATACATATTCACTGACTTACTGACTTAATCATCTATATTTTGGGGCACTTCCACTGGAGCTAGACCGAAATTTTGTATATATGTAGGTAGGCCTTGGAGAATAAGTTATGTGAAAATTTATAGAGCTGAAATTTTATATAATCCAACCGTCGATAAGTTTTAAGTTAAAAGAGGTTTTATACATACATTAACAAACCAAAATAAGGACTCAGATGAAAATTAGGCCAAGTTCCTATCCAAAAATTTCGGACGTAAAAAGTCTTGAGATCAAAATAAGAGCCACGTTCTTTATATGTACAATACTATCCCATTTCTAGGCAACTTGCTAGTTTGGCAAAATTTTTTGTAACTTTCTAATATTGGAAAGGATTATGGAAAAAATGTTACCAAGCTAGCTAGTTGCCTAGAAATGGGATGGTATTGTACATATGAAGAACTCGGTCCTCATTCTGATCTCAATACTTTTTACGGTCGAAATTTTTAGATAGAAATTTGGCTTTATTTTCACATTTATTGTTTTGTACAGATATAAATTAAAATATACCATTATATTTTTGATAGCTACGCATGTGTGTAAATGTGTGTGCTTATAAATTAAAAAAAATTAAATTAAAATAAGATATCAAAATAATTGCGCCAAATAGGTAATACAGAAGAGAAATTAACCGATCAGTCGTTAAAGAAAGAGACGGATTGAAACACCCATTATTTTCCGCCTCGTCCCACCTCTATGCTTTAGGCACATTATGAAATAAAATTGTATTTATATAGTACTTCAAATAGTGAAATATTAGAAACGAGATTAGTGGATAAAATGAGCAATTATCAACTTTTCTTTTAATCGAAATTGCGATTATGAAATTTGGCGATTATAAGCAAACCCCCGTAAATGTGGAAAAATTCTCACGTTAATTCCAAGGTGAATAATATGGACACTTATTAAATGTTTTCGAAACGGAAACGGAATTGGAAACGGTTAAGTTAATGTCCAGGGCATTTTCTTTTCATAAGTCGGGATAATAACAATATATGGCCTGCTCTGACTTAAGTTTTTGGGGCAAATGTTTAGCAAAAGCTTTGGTTGTCTTCCAATCATCATTTCCTTAACGCAGTTTATAGTCTTCAGCACATCCAATTAATATTTTTTAATTCACAATCCCCTTATATTGTATCAATCGTATTAAACTTCTTGACAATAGTGCGAACTTGTTGGAAAGTGTAATACAACTTTATGCATTTTCAAATGTTATGTAGTTTCATGCTATCAATCGAATATGACTGTCTATTTTTTACAGCGAGGAAAATACTAAAATTAATGTCATACAAAACGTACTGGTTGTTCGTTCGCAAGTAATTAAACGATAAATGGTTCTTAATTCGTGATACGATACAAGGGGTTTGTGAATCGAACAAAAGTCTCTACCATTTTGAGCACCTAACGAATAATTTTTTTTTATAATTAAGGTCAAATTAAAAACGGAAATTTATGCTTAAAACAAGTTCGGAAAAAGTCATTGCTCTAAGTTTTACGCATTTACCCCGTATCAATGTAAATATGACTTTGGACGCGTAGTACTTTTTACTCAAATTCTTTTTGTTTAGTTTGGTGTCATAAATATACTCGTATGCATATTGAAGATTTAATGTCCTGATATGGCATAGTGTTGCATTCTATTAACTACTTGTTACATAGAGCGAACTCTAGACACTGAGCATTTGAAAATAGTAATTTCAAGCAACAACAATAACAATTGCAATGAGAAATAGCAAAATGCAAATACACTTGCCTCCCTTATTGCAAATTATAAAGCAAAAATTCGTTGCAATTTTCTTAGCATTTTTGTTGTTGTTATTAAAATTGGTTGTTGTATTATTTTTAAACAATGATAACAATATTCCAACAACAATAAACATTTAATTCACTCCATTCAAATCAAAAGAAACCCATTTTGTGTAGCAGTTTCTTTTTGTTTTTTTTTAATTATAAAATGAGTTAATCTTGTATTTGTATTTTTTGCAACTGCACATTTAACTTTTCATATTCATACTTCTGTGTGTTGTTTTTCTTTTAATAAAATATTATTTTTTTTCCTTCTGCTGTTTTATATCTGGATTATATTTTTAAAGTTCATTAACATATGTATTTGTTTTTTTGCAAGTAAAAATAAAAATAAAATAAGAAACAAAAAAACGGAGAAATTAAAAATACGCCGAACACAAGGCAAATCAAATTAAATCAGTGTTGTGGCGCGTTGCGTTGGCGTCTGTTGTTAACTAATCTAAGTCTCAAATTAAATAATTGTCAGAATATATTTGTTGGAGTTTGTGGATTCATTTGTATTTATACAGACGAGTATGTAACCATATTTCGCTTTCAATTGATGTTTTATTAACGTTGAAGTCCCGTATAATTTTTTTTATAACATGCATTCCAACTAGCGCAATGAAGCGATTGATTGCTGGGCATTTCAGTCACTTCATTTCGGTATGCGGACATTTATTTTTGGCCTCCGGTTTTAGTCGTATTATTTATTAATTTATATTAGAAAAAAACAGTACAACAAGACTTCATCTTTTTTAACAGTATATGAATTGGTGTAAAATACTGTGTGCAAAGATTTCTTAGCATAGAATACGGTTTTCCATGTGTGTGAAGATAAATTCGAATTTAACTAGCAGAGACACAAACCGAATTTTTTAACATGGCTGATTTTGCACTTAACAGAGCTATGTTAGCAATTTAACAGTGGGGGTAATTTTGACCTTATTTTCAGAAGCCTATATTAGGAAGCAGGAACCAGATCCATAAGAAACCTCTTTTGTAAAAATTGCTCAAAGCGTTAGTTAATTGACCCATAAAAGTAAAACATCTAAAATATTTAGGAAACAAAATTAAATTGCATTTAAAAACAGCGCTTTTGGCGAAACTGTTAATCTTGAACTTATTTCCAGTGACCATTATGGAAAAATGGTGATGGGCTGGCCCAAGCCACTATATAGGAATGGTGGTCCAGGGAGTACTTAGTGGAGCCATAAAGGTGGGATATCTGAAATAATTTTAGAATCCGAGTAAAAACAAAATTTTAAAAGTACTAATTTTTGAAAATTTCTTGAGAGGATAAGTGGTCATTATGGAAAAATGGTGATGGGCTGGCCCAAGCCACTATATAGGAATGGTGGTCCAGGGAGTACTTAGTGGAGCTATAAAGGTGGGATATCTGAAATAATTTCAGAATGCGAGTAAACACAAAATTAAAAAAAAAAAATTTTATTAAAAAAATTTCTTGAGAGGATAAGTGGTCATTATGGAAAAATGGTGATGGGCTGGCCCAAGCCACTATATAGGAATGGTGGTCCAGGGAGTACTTAGTGGAGCCATAAAGGTGGGATATCTGAAATAATTTTGGAATCCGAGTAAAAACAAAATTTTAAAAGTACTAATTTTTGAAAATTTCTTGAGAGGATAAGTGGTCATTATGGAAAAATGGTGATGGGCTGGCCCAAGCCACTATATAGGAATGGTGGTCCAGGGAGTACTTAGTGGAGCTATAAAGGTGGGATATCTGAAATAATTTCAGAATGCGAGTAAAAACAAAATTAAAAAAAAAAAATTTTTTTAAAAAAATTTCTTGAGAGGATAAGTGGTCATTATGGAAAAATGGTGATGGGCTGGCCCAAGCCACTATATAGGAATGGTGGTCCAGTGAGTACTTAGTGGAGCTATAAAGGTGGGATATCTGAAATAATTTCAGAATGCGAGTAAAAACAAAATTTAAAAAAAAAAAATTTTTTTTTAAAAATTTCTTGAGAGGATAAGTGGTCATTATGGAAAAATGGTGATGGGCTGGCCCAAGCCACTATATAGGAATGGTGGTCCAGGGAGTACTTAGTGGAGCTATAAAGGTGGGATATCTGAAATAATTTCAGAATGCGAGTAAAAACAAAATTTAAAAAAAAAAATTTTTTTTTAAAATTTCTTCAGAGGATAAGTGGTCATTATCGAAAAATGGTGATGGGCTGGCCCAAGCCACTATATAGGAATGGTGGTCCAGGGAGTACTTAGTGGAGCCATAAAGGTGGGATATCTGAAATAATTTTAGAATCCGAGTAAAAACAAAATTTTAAAAGTACTAATTTTTGAAAATTTCTTGAGAGGATAAGTGGTCATTATGGAAAAATGGTGATGGGCTGGCCCAAGCCACTATATAGGAATGGTGGTCCAGGGAGTACTTAGTGGAGCTATAAAGGTGGGATATCTGAAATAATTTCAGAATGCGAGTAAAAACAAAATTTAAAAAGTACTAATTTTTAAAAATTTCTAGAGAGGATAAGTGGTCATTATCGAAAAATGGTGATGGGCTGGCCCAAGCCACTATATAGGAATGGTGGTCCAGGGAGTACTTAGTGGAGCCATAAAGGTGGGATATCTGAAATAATTTTAGAATCCGAGTAAAAACAAAATTTAAAAAAAAAAAATTTTTTTTTTAAATTTCTTGAGAGGATAAGTGGTCATTATGGAAAAATGGTGATGGGCTGGTCCAAGCCACTATATAGGAATGGTGGTCCAGGGAGTACTTAGTGGAGCTATAAAGGTGGGATATCTGAAATAATTTCAGAATGCGAGTAAAAACAAAATTTTAAAAGTACTAATTTTTGAAAATTTCTTGAGAGGATAAAAATGGTGATGGGCTGGCCCAAGCCACTATATAGGAATGGTGGTCCAGGGAGTACTTAGTGGAGCCATAAAGGTGGGATATCTGAAATAATTTTAGAATCCGAGTAAAAACTAAATTAAAAAAAAAAATTTTTTTTTTAAATTTCTTGAGAGGATAAGTGGTCATTATGGAAAAATGGTGATGGGCTGGCCCAAGCCACTATATAGGAATGGTGGTCCAGGGAGTACTTAGTGGAGCCATAAAGGTGGGATATCTGAAATAATTTTAGAATCCGAGTAAAAACAAAATTTAAAAAAAAAAAATTTTTTTTTTAAATTTCTTGAGAGGATAAGTGGTCATTATGGAAAAATGGTGATGGGCTGGTCCAAGCCACTATATAGGAATGGTGGTCCAGGGAGTACTTAGTGGAGCTATAAAGGTGGGATATCTGAAATAATTTCAGAATGCGAGTAAGAACAAAATTTTAAAAAAAATTTTTTTTTTTTAAAATTTTAAAAGTACTAATTTTTGAAAATTTCTTGAGAGGATAAGTGGTCATTATGGAAAAATGGTGATGAGTACTTTTAAAATTTTGTTTTTAATTTTAAAAGTACTCATCACCATTTTGTTTTTAATTTTAAAAGTACTCATCACCATTTTTCCATAATGACCACTTATCCTCTCAAGAAATTTTCAAAAATTAGTACTTTTAAAATTTAAAAAAAAATTTTTTTTTTTTAAATTTTGTTTTTACTCGCATTCTGAAATTATTTCAGATATCCCACCTTTATAGCTCCACTAAGTACTCCCTGGACCACCATTCCTATATAGTGGCTTGGGCCAGCCCATCACCATTTTTCGATAATGACCACTTATCCTCTCAAGAAATTTTCAAAAATTAGTACTTTTAAAATTTTGTTTTTACTCGCATTCTGAAATTATTTCAGATATCCCACCTTTATAGCTCCACTAAGTACTCCCTGGACCACCATTCCTATATAGTGGCTTGGGCCAGCCCATCACCATTTTTCCATAATGACCACTTATCCTCTCAAGAAATTTTCAAAAATTAGTACTTTTAAAATTTTGTTTTTACTCGCATTCTGAAATTATTTCAGATATCCCACCTTTATAGCTCCACTAAGTACTCCCTGGACCACCATTCCTATATAGTGGCTTGGGCCAGCCCATCACCATTTTTCCATAATGACCACTTATCCTCTCAAGAAATTTTCAAAAATTAGTACTTTTAAAATTTTGTTTTTACTCGGATTCCAAAATTATTTCAGATATCCCACCTTTATGGCTCCACTAAGTACTCCCTGGACCACCATTCCTATATAGTGGCTTGGGCCAGCCCATCACCATTTTTCCATAATGACCACTTATCCTCTCAAGAAATTTAAAAAAAAAAAAATTTTTTTTAATTTAGTTTTTACTCGGATTCTAAAATTATTTCAGATATCCCACCTTTATGGCTCCACTAAGTACTCCCTGGACCACCATTCCTATATAGTGGCTTGGGCCAGCCCATCACCATTTTTCGATAATGACCACTTATCCTCTCAAGAAATTTTCAAAAATTAGTACTTTTAAAATTTTGTTTTTACTCGCATTCTGAAATTATTTCAGATATCCCACCTTTATAGCTCCACTAAGTACTCCCTGGACCACCATTCCTATATAGTGGCTTGGGCCAGCCCATCACCATTTTTCCATAATGACCACTTATCCTCTCAAGAAATTTTCAAAAATTAGTACTTTTAAAATTTTGTTTTTACTCGGATTCCAAAATTATTTCAGATAACCCACCTTTATGGGTCCACTAAGTACTCCCTGGACCACCATTCCTATATAGTGGCTTGGGCCAGCCCATCACCATTTTTCCATAATGACCACTTATCCTCTCAAGAAATTTTTAAAAAAAATTTTTTTTTTTTTAATTTTGTTTTTACTCGCATTCTGAAATTATTTCAGATATCCCACCTTTATAGCTCCACTAAGTACTCCCTGGACCACCATTCCTATATAGTGGCTTGGGCCAGCCCATCACCATTTTTCCATAATGACCACTTATCCTCTCAAGAAATTTTCAAAAATTAGTACTTTTAAAATTTTGTTTTTACTCGGATTCTAAAATTATTTCAGATATCCCACCTTTATGGCTCCACTAAGTACTCCCTGGACCACCATTCCTATATAGTGGCTTGGGCCAGCCCATCACCATTTTTCCATAATGACCACTTATCCTCTCAAGAAATTTTAAAAAAAAAATTTTTTTTTTTAAATTTTGTTTTTACTCGCATTCTGAAATTATTTCAGATATCCCACCTTTATAGCTCCACTAAGTACTCCCTGGACCACCATTCCTATATAGTGGCTTGGGCCAGCCCATCACCATTTTTCCATAATGACCACTTATCTTCTCAACAAATATTTTTAAAAAAAAAAATTTTTTTTTTATTTTGCTTTTACTCGCATTCTGAAATTATTTCAGATATCCCACCTTTATAGCTCCACTAAGTACTCCCTGGACCACCATTCCTATATAGTGGCTTGGGCCAGCCCATCACCATTTTTCCATAATGACCACTTATCCTCTCAAGAAATTTTCAAAAATTAGTACTTTTAAAATTTTGTTTTTACTCGGATTCCAAAATTATTTCAGATATCCCACCTTTATGGCTCCACTAAGTACTCCCTGGACCACCATTCCTATATAGTGGCTTGGGCCAGCCCATCACCATTTTTCCATAATAACCACTTATCCTCTCAAGAAATTTTTAAAAAAAATTTGTTTTTTTTTTAATTTTGTTTTTACTCGCATTCTGAAATTATTTCAGATATCCCACCTTTATAGCTCCACTAAGTACTCCCTGGACCACCATTCCTATATAGTGGCTTGGGCCAGCCCATCACCATTTTTCCATAATGACCACTTATCCTCTCAAGAAATTTAAAAAAAAAAAAATTTTTTTTAATTTAGTTTTTACTCGGATTCTAAAATTATTTCAGATATCCCACCTTTATGGCTCCACTAAGTACTCCCTGGACCACCATTCCTATATAGTGGCTTGGGCCAGCCCATCACCATTTTTATCCTCTCAAGAAATTTTCAAAAATTAGTACTTTTAAAATTTTGTTTTTACTCGGATTCTAAAATTATTTCAGATATCCCACCTTTATGGCTCCACTAAGTACTCCCTGGACCACCATTCCTATATAGTGGCTTGGGCCAGCCCATCACCATTTTTCGATAATGACCACTTATCCTCTCAAGAAATTTAAAAAAAAAATTTTTTTTTTTAAATTTTGTTTTTACTCGCATTCTGAAATTATTTCAGATATCCCACCTTTATAGCTCCACTAAGTACTCCCTGGACCACCATTCCTATATAGTGGCTTGGGCCAGCCCATCACCATTTTTCCATAATGACCACTTATCCTCTCAAGAAATTTTCAAAAATTAGTACTTTTAAAATTTTGTTTTTACTCGGATTCTAAAATTATTTCAGATATCCCACCTTTATGGCTCCACTAAGTACTCCCTGGACCACCATTCCTATATAGTGGCTTGGGCCAGCCCATCACCATTTTTCGATAATGACCACTTATCCTCTCAAGAAATTTTTAAAAAAAAATTTTTTTTTTTAAATTTTGTTTTTACTCGCATTCTGAAATTATTTCAGATATCCCACCTTTATAGCTCCACTAAGTACTCCCTGGACCACCATTCCTATATAGTGGCTTGGGCCAGCCCATCACCATTTTTCCATAATGACCACTTATCCTCTCAAGAAATTTTCAAAAATTAGTACTTTTAAAATTTTGTTTTTACTCGGATTCCAAAATTATTTCAGATATCCCACCTTTATGGCTCCACTAAGTACTCCCTGGACCACCATTCCTATATAGTGGCTTGGGCCAGCCCATCACCATTTTTCCATAATGACCACTTATCCTCTCAAGAAATTTAAAAAAAAAAAAAAATTTTTTTTTAATTTTGTTTTTACTCGCATTCTGAAATTATTTCAGATATCCCACCTTTATAGCTCCACTAAGTACTCCCTGGACCACCATTCCTATATAGTGGCTTGGGCCAGCCCATCACCATTTTTATCCTCTCAAGAAATTTTCAAAAATTAGTACTTTTAAAATTTTGTTTTTACTCGGATTCTAAAATTATTTCAGATATCCCACCTTTATGGCTCCACTAAGTACTCCCTGGACCACCATTCCTATATAGTGGCTTGGGCCAGCCCATCACCATTTTTCGATAATGACCACTTATCCTCTCAAGAAATTTAAAAAAAAAATTTTTTTTTTTAAATTTTGTTTTTACTCGCATTCTGAAATTATTTCAGATATCCCACCTTTATAGCTCCACTAAGTACTCCCTGGACCACCATTCCTATATAGTGGCTTGGGCCAGCCCATCACCATTTTTCCATAATGACCACTTATCCTCTCAAGAAATTTTCAAAAATTAGTACTTTTAAAATTTTGTTTTTACTCGGATTCTAAAATTATTTCAGATATCCCACCTTTATGGCTCCACTAAGTACTCCCTGGACCACCATTCCTATATAGTGGCTTGGGCCAGCCCATCACCATTTTTCGATAATGACCACTTATCCTCTCAAGAAATTTTTAAAAAAAAATTTTTTTTTTTAAATTTTGTTTTTACTCGCATTCTGAAATTATTTCAGATATCCCACCTTTATAGCTCCACTAAGTACTCCCTGGACCACCATTCCTATATAGTGGCTTGGGCCAGCCCATCACCATTTTTCCATAATGACCACTTATCCTCTCAAGAAATTTTCAAAAATTAGTACTTTTAAAATTTTGTTTTTACTCGGATTCTAAAATTATTTCAGATATCCCACCTTTATGGCTCCACTAAGTACTCCCTGGACCACCATTCCTATATAGTGGCTTGGGCCAGCCCATCACCATTTTTCCATAATGGTCACTGGAAATAAGTTCAAGATTAACAGTTTCGCCAAAAGCGCTGTTTTTAAATGCAATTTAATTTTGTTTCCTAAATATTTTAGATGTTTTATTTTTATGGGTCAATTAACTAACGCTTTGAGCAATTTTTACAAAAGAGGTTTCTTATGGATCTGGTTCCTGCTTCCTAATATAGGCTTCTGAAAATAAGGTCAAAATTACCCCACTGTTAAATTGCTAACATAGCTCTGTTAAGTGCAAAATCAGCCATGTTAAAAAATTCGGTTTGTGTCTCTGCTAGTTAAATTCGAATTTATCTTCACACACATCGGTTTTCCACATCTAGCATTTACATGATTTGACCAGGTTAGTTTATTGTGGATGACAATTAGAAGATTTCTGGCACATCGACTTTGATTTCATTTCATTTAAACAAAAACCATTTACCGACGCCTATCTGAATACGTTTTCAAGATCATGGTTTAATTTCGTAATCATTCATTGATTCTGGATGGCAAGCAGCTGATGAAAAGCTGTACGTCATCAGCGGGCATGTGTATTCCACAGTAGCTGAGTCTGGACGGCATGCCCTTGGATTAATTGTATGCAGTAGAGGGTAATTGTGGTATACCTCTTACTGTTAAACAACTGTTTGATTTTTCACATGCAAAATACACCAAATGACTTCTGTTGCGGAGATATAAAGAAATTAATGTTACAGCGGTGTTTAGGACAAAGAATAGTGTGTTTTTTCAACTGTTTCAAATGCCATAGAATGATCGAAAAGAAATGGTATCATATTACTTTCCATTCTCGAACGCAGTTCCTCTATGCTGGAGTCTGAATCCAGATTGTCTCTCAAATAGTATAGATTTATCATTTAATTCATCCGACTATGGATCAATGGATACACCATCATGTCCAACCAAATCTGATTTTTGTCTGAAAATAGGCTTTAAAGCACCTAACTGTGTAAAATTCATGAATTCAAAGCTTAACGCATGTGCTTGACTTGTGACTCTGGCCAAAACGAAATGCATTAGTAGAGTCGTAATACGTTTGCTTCTGCCATTGCTATATTTGCAATTTTTACATTCAAACTCTCCTTTCATTTTATTATAAGCATTCACTATAGATGAGATGATTTTCTAAATTGTAGATCCTTTAATTTGTTTTTGTTTTTAAATAAAATTCTTGATTTTTTGGTAAAATGTAGAATTGTGAAATGGGGAATGGTAATATTTCGTAAAATTTTGAGCTTTCGGTGTAATCCTTAGTCTGTGGGTTAATTTTGTCGTTAAAATAATATTGTTTGTGAAAATTAGGTATTTTGTAAAATATAATAGGGTTTTTTGGAATTTTCATAACATCGGTTTTGTAAAAAGTGCGACGTTCACAGAGCATTTAATTTAAGTCCTTAATAAAATTTGTTGTAACACAATTTTTTTTTTATTTATACTCGTTATTTTACTACGCATTTGTGTAGGTGGTCATCAGGAAATAAATTATATTACAAGAGTTTCCATTAACAATCAATAAAATATGAAAAAGTTTTCCCAAAGAAAAAAGTTTTAAATTTCAAAAACAAATCATTGTACATTGGAAAATAGTTTCATAAATGTAGAAACAAATAACATAAAAACAGAAAATTATTTTACATTTATGTATATAGTACATATGAACACATACATATATGTGTGCATGTGCATATTTAAACAAAACGTATTAGTAAACATAATAAGCAAACTATTCTAAATAATGTTATTTTATGCATTAAATGCCCATATACATATATCGGCTTTATAATTAATTCTTTGGGATAGTAGTGTCTGACAAACTTGTACCCTTTCTAATTATTCTATAATTTCTTATAATTCTTCTCAATATTTAAAACTGATGCATTTTCAAAGTTGGAATAGTGACATAATTCAGAGAAATGGGAAAATAGAGCTGTTTTATTTGAATTTCTACATCTTTGCTCCGACTTATGCCCGGCTATTCCAGTCTTTAGCATATTTTTTGTTGTACGAACATATACTTTACTACAATTCTCCTGACATTTCCGCTACAAGGTATTTTATAAACTATACAAATGCGAGGCGAAATATTGTTTAACAATTTTTTTTTTATTCAAAACCTCAACCTTGTGAGTTAATGAGTTAAATTAAAAGTTTAGTTTTGAAATTTACAAATTTGGTAAATTTTGCGGTATTTTTGCAATTATTTTGTTGTATTCGGACTTTTTTAAATATAAAATGTTCCCAAATATAAATTTTTCAGTTTAATTTAGATATTTTGTAATATATTTACAATTGATGATTTCAAATTTTTTTGTGGTGAATTTTTGAATTTCACAAATGAATTATTAATTACATTTTTGGTAAAATTCATAATTTTTGCATTATTTACATTTTTTGGTGAATTTTTAACTTTTTGGTTAATTTTTTTCTGAGTTTCCGATTTTGTTTTTTGACATATTTGTAAAATGCAGATTTTTTTTGTGAATTTTCGGCTTTTTGGCAAAGTTAAAAAATTTGGTGAAATTTTAATTTTTTGTTGTGAAATTTTCAAATTTTGTGAAATTGGTTGTTTTTTTGTATTGATTTTTTTTAGCAATTAAATTATTTTTATTTCAGTTTTTCGATTGTATTTTCAAATTTGTGGTGAATTTAAAATGTTGCCGAAATTTAGAATTTTTGGCAAGTTTCGGTTTTTATTGATATTTATTTTTTTTAATATGTATTATATATTTGTTTTATTTCACATTTTTAAACTAAAGCGGTGAATTTTCAAATAAATGTAAAATGTTTTTTTTATAATTTTCCAGTTTAATTGCGATTTTTGGTAAAATTCATAATTTTTAAATATATTGGTGAATTTTTTCCCAAATTTTTGGGAAAATTTCGTAAAATATTGATTTATGGTGATTTTTGGGCTTTTTGATAAAATTGCAAAATTTGGTAAAATTTTATTTTGTTGTGCAATTTAAAAATTTGGTGAATTTCTTTCTTATTTTTTTATTTGCTAAAATTTGCTTTTTTAATAAATTTTCATTTTATTATCACTTTTTAATTCAAATTGAGTTTTTAATTTTGTTGAAGTTTCGAACTTTTTGCACTTAGATTGTTTTGGAAAATTTGGTTATATTTGCAATATAAGATTTTTGTACCTTAATTTGGTTTTGTGGTGCTTTTTATGCTGAATTTTTAAATTGTTTTTCAGATT
>OZ010656.1:32358586-32363586 GCA_963932375.1 Phania funesta
AATAATAATTATAATTATAATAATAATAATGATAATAATAATAATAATAAAAATGATAATAATAATAATAATAATAATAATAATAATAATAATAATACTAATAATAATAATAATAATAATAATAATAATAATAATAATAATGATAATAATAATAATAATAATGATAATAATAATAATAATAATAATAATAATAATAATAATAATAATAATGATAATGATAATAATAATAATAATAATAATAATAATAATAATAATACTAATAATAATAATAATAATAATAATAATAATAATAATAATAATAATAATAATAATGATAATAATAATAATAATAATAATAATAATAATAATAATAATGATAATAATAATAATAATAATAATAATAATAATAATAATAATAATAATAATAATAATAATAATAATAATAATAATAATAATAATAATAATGATAATAATAATAATAATAATAATAATAATAATAATAATAATAATAATAATAATAATAATATGATGATGCTACACAATGGAGTAGCGAAATATCGAAAAAAAAATATAATTGTTAAAAAAAAGACCTTCAAGCTTGGACAATTTTAAATAAATTAAATTTAAAAAAAGGTCAAGAACAGCTATAATTTTGATAATAATAATAATAATAATAATAATAATAATAATAATAATGATAATAATAATAATAATAATAATAATAATAATAATAATAATAATGATATTAATAATAATAATATTAATAATAATAATAATAATAATGATAATAATAATAATAATAATGATGATAATAATAATAATAATAATAATGATAATAATAATAATAATAATAATAATAATAATAATAATAATAATAATAATAATAATAATAATGATAATAATAATAATAATAATAATAATAATAATATTGATAATAATAATAATAATAATTATGATAATGATAATAATAATAATAATAATAATAATAATAATAATAATAATAATAATAATAATAATAATAATAATAATAATAATAATAATAATGATAATAATAATAATAATAACGATAATAATAATAATAATAATAATAATAATAATAATAATAATAATAACAATAATAATAATAATAATAATAATAATAATAATAATAATAATAATAATAATATTAATAATAATACTAATAATAATAATAATAATAATAATAATAATAATAATAATAATAATAATAATAATAATAATAATAATAATAATAATGATAATAATAATAATAATAATGATAATAATAATAATAACAATAATAATAATAATAATAATAATAATAATAATAATGATAATAATAATAATAATAATAATAATAATAATAATAATAATAATAATAATAATAATAATAATGATAATAATAATAATAATAATGATAATAATAATAATAATGATAATAATAGTAATAATAATAATAATAATAATGATAATAATAATAATAACAATAATAATAATAATAATAATAATAATAATAATAATAATAATAATAATAATAATAATAATAATAATAATAATAATACTAATACTAATACTAATAATAATAATAATAATAATAATAATAATAATAATAATAATAATGTTGGCATTAACCTGCCTTAGTCACAGAGTTTTATGTGGAAGTTAACGTGATACCCTCTGTTAACCCAAGAAAAGATACACACAATTCTTTAATTTATAAATGAAAGATTAATTTAGTTTATTATACATGTGACTTGAAAGAGATTAAGAAAAGGAATGAATAATATCAGTTATATTAACAAACTGTTATACATATGTATATAAGATTAGTTGTATGCATTTGGGTTGCAAAGTAAGGTTGCATTTTTTCTTACAATCTCCCGCTCAAACCAAATGCAAACTTGAAAGTTATTAATAAAACAATTATTTAATTGCAAGTTTTAGTAATTTACAACAATACAAATGTTTGTGCTTTGTTAAAATTTTAGTTAAAATGTCTGCTGCATTTTCGTTGGTTGTAACATACTGTATATCGATCTCCTTGTTGCCGTATTTTTCTCTTATGTAGTGGTAACGGATATCAATATGTTTGCTTTTCTTCTGTACTGTGGGATTTTTAACCAGAAAGGCTGCACTTTGATTATCGCAAAGTATAGGAGTAGGTGATACAATATAGTCGTCAAACCCCATTTCATGAAGTAGACACCGATGGAAAATAGTTTCTTTTGCGCCCTGGCATAAAGCGACGTACTCAGCTTCCATCGTACTTAGGGCAACCACAGATTGTTTTCGTGATTCCCATGCAATAGGACCACCTGCCATAAATATTACAAAACCTGAATAGGACTTTCGATCACTCGAATCGCTTCCCCAATCAGAATCTGTGAAACATTCAAAATTTTTTAAATTATTATAAAAATTAATTTTACCTATTGGATTTTTCTTTAGGTATCTGAAGACATATTTGGCCGTTGCAAAATGTTTTTTATGTGGGTGTGTGTTGAACTGTGACAATTTCGATACCACATGCATCAAATCAGGTCGCGTTATTACAGCTAAATACATCAATGCTCCAATTAGACTTTGGTACGTTTTTGTATCCAAGTCATTACATTTTCCTTCACACTTCTTAAGCACCATACCACTTGGCCATGGAGTGGCTGCAGGTTTGCAATCTGACATACCCCATCTTTCTAGCAATTCTTCAGTGTATCGTTTTTGGTGAATACTTATGTCACCTCTTAAGCCATCTCGATTAATTTCCATACCCAAATAGAATGAAATTGCACCTTTATTTACTGCCTTTACATGTTTGTTTAAGTTTTCAAAAATATTCTGCATCTCTCTCTCACTAGAACATGCCAATAACATATCGTCGACGTAAATGGCAATGAAGCTTAAGTTAGTACCATTTCGTTTTATGTAGACAAAGGTGTCGGATTTACAACGCATG
Organism: Phania funesta; assembly: GCA_963932375.1. Classification (NCBI taxonomy): domain Eukaryota; kingdom Metazoa; phylum Arthropoda; class Insecta; order Diptera; family Tachinidae; genus Phania; species Phania funesta. The sequence continues at coordinate 32,361,516 of OZ010656.1, forward strand.
TAACCCATATTTAGCAAAATGTCGTTCACCTTCCTATTCCACTCTCGGCCAGCCTGCTTCAAACCGTAGAGGGCTTTATTAAGTTTACAAACTTTATTTGGGTGCTTTTCATCCTCAAACATTTTTGGCAGTACCATGTACACATCGTCTTCTAAGTCCCCATTCAAATAAGCTGCCTCAATATCGATGTGATTAACTAGCAATTTGTGTCTAGCGGCCAGTGCCAAAAGTAACCGTATAGTGGAATGTCTAACAACTGGTGCAAATGTTTCCTGGTAGTCGATGTTGTGTTTTTGCGAACATCCATGTGCAACTAACCTTGCCTTATATTTTTCTATAGCACCGTTTGGCGAACGTTTTACAGCAAAAACCCATTTGCATCCTATTACATTTTTTTCTTTAGGCCTATCTACTAACTGCCACGTTTTATTATTTACTAAGGAATTATACTCTTGTAGCATAGCATTTTTCCACTTCTCACAATTGTCTGAATTAAGTACTTCATTTACAGAATTAGGGTTCTCAATTATAGCATTTAACATTTCAGGCCACCCTTCAGTAACATACACTTTGCGGGGTCTTCCTTTACCACCGGTTCTTAGGATTTTAGGTCTTCCTCTTTTTCTTTTATTATCAACAACAATTGTGTCTTCTCTATCAGATTCACTATCTATTGAACTCACCTGCTCTTCTTCATCATCAAATTCGTCATGTACTTGTTGAGAATCACTATCACCTTCCGTTGGTACTACAGCTTTATTATTAAAGTTTGTATTTTGTTTAAAAATATTTATATAAAGCATCTCTTGGTTATCATCTTCTGTAGGCAATTTCTCAAACGAATGTTCAAAAAATATGACGTCACGAGCAATAATAAATTGTTTTTTTTTGGGGTTATATAATCGGTACCCTTTAGTGTTTAACTGATATCCAACGAACTTAGTTTTTAACCCTTTTGGTAAAAATTTACTACCCTTAGCTTTAGGGCCTTTGCTTAAAACGACAGCATCACATCCAAACGTTTTCAAATGAAACACTGACGGTTGTTTACCCGACCATTTTTCGTAGGGTGTGATGTCACCAAGAACTTTTGTGGGTGATCTATTTCGAAGATATGTTGCCGTGTTTATTGCTTCACCCCACAAGCTTTGTGGTAACTTAGATTGTTCCATTAAACACCGAGCCATTTCGACTAGGGTTCTATTTGCCCTTTCTGCAACACCATTTTGTTGCGGCGAATAGCTTACAGTTGTCTGGTGTACTATTCCTTTCTTTGCAAAAAATTGTTTAAAATTAGAATTAACAAATTCCTTTCCGTTGTCGCTCCTAACAACTTTAATTTGACGGCCTGTCTGCTTCTCCGCGGTCGCAGCAAAATTAGTAAATGCTGTAAATGCATCACTTTTATTTTTGAGAAAATACGTTGAGACGTAACGAGAATAATCGTCTATAATAGTCATGAAATATGCCGAACCACCAACAGTTTTTACTCCAATTGGTCCGCATAAATCGGTATGCACTAGCTCCAACAAATCGTTTGTTTCAACGCTTAAATAGTTCTTGTACGGCTTCACAGAAATTTTATTGACAGCACATGTAACACACTCTATTTTGTTAGGCACTTTTAAATTTAATCCCTTTACCATATTTTTGGCTGATAACTTATTTAAATCACTTGCGTTAATGTGTCCATATCTATAATGCCATTTTTTAGTCATAATTTCTTCATTTATATTATTTACGCTTTCAATATCTTTAATTATATCCATTTTCGGAATAAACAAACCTTCACATAAATCAGCTGTCAGAATATTTTCTTTTTGTTTACTTTTAATAAAAGCTGTATTGCCTTGAAAAATAACAGAGTGACCTGCTTTTAAAATTTTGTTTATCGAAATAAAATTAGAATGCAATTTAGGAACATACCAAACATTATGTAAAGTAAGCTTACAAAATTTTGTTCTTATTTTTACATCACCAATTCCTTCTGCATTTATGCTCTCACCAGATGCTAATACGATTTTTTGTTTTGACTCTGTTAATTTAGAAAAATATTCTTTTGTCTTGCACA
>OZ010656.1:32404416-32406916 GCA_963932375.1 Phania funesta
ATAATGATAATGATAATGATAATGATAATGATAATGATAATGATAATGATAATGATAATGATAATGATAATGATAATGATAATGATAATGATAATGATAATGATAATGATAATGATAATGATAATGATAATGATAATGATAATGATAATGATAATGATAATGATAATGATAATGATAATGATAATGATAATGATAATGATAATGATAATGATAATGATAATGATAATGATAATGATAATGATAATGATAATGATAATGATAATGATAATGATAATGATAATGATAATGATAATGATAATGATAATGATAATGATAATGATAATGATAATGATAATGATAATGATAATGATAATGATAATGATAATGATAATGATAATGATAATGATAATGATAATGATAATGATAATGATAATGATAATGATAATGATAATGATAATGATAATGATATAATGATAATGATAATGATAATGATAATGATAATGATAATGATAATGATAATGATAATGATAATGATAATGATAATGATAATGATAATGATAATGATAATGATAATGATAATGATAATGATAATGATAATGATAATGATAATGATAATGATAATGATAATGATAATGATAATGATAATGATAATGATAATGATAATGATAATGATAATGATAATGATAATGATAATGATAATGATAATGATAATGATAATGATAATGATAATGATAATGATAATGATAATGATAATGATAATGATAATGATAATGATAATGATAATGATAATGATAATGATAATGATAATGATAATGATAATGATAATGATAATGATAATGATAATGATAATGATAATGATAATGATAATGATAATGATAATGATAATGATAATGATAATGATAATGATAATGATAATGATAATGATAATGATAATGATAATGATAATGATAATGATAATGATAATGATAATGATAATGATAATGATAATGATAATGATAATGATAATGATAATGATAATGATAATGATAATGATAATGATAATGATAATGATAATGATAATGATAATGATAATGATAATGATAATGATAATGATAATGATAATGATAATGATAATGATAATGATAATGATAATGATAATGATAATGATAATGATAATGATAATGATAATGATAATGATAATGATAATGATAATGATAATGATAATGATAATGATAATGATAATGATAATGATAATGATAATGATAATGATAATGATAATGATAATGATAATGATAATGATAATGATAATGATAATGATAATGATAATGATAATGATAATGATAATGATAATGATAATGATAATGATAATGATAATGATAATGATAATGATAATGATAATGATAATGATAATGATAATGATAATGATAATGATAATGATAATGATAATGATAATGATAATGATAATGATAATGATAATGATAATGATAATGATAATGATAATGATAATGATAATGATAATGATAATGATAATGATAATGATAATGATAATGATAATGATAATGATAATGATAATGATAATGATAATGATAATGATAATGATAATGATAATGATAATGATAATGATAATGATAATGATAATGATAATGATAATGATAATGATAATGATAATGATAATGATAATGATAATGATAATGATAATGATAATGATAATGATAATGATAATGATAATGATAATGATAATGATAATGATAATGATAATGATAATGATAATGATAATGATAATGATAATGATAATGATAATGATAATGATAATGATAATGATAATGATAATGATAATGATAATGATAATGATAATGATAATGATAATGATAATGATAATGATAATGATAATGATAATGATAATGATAATGATAATGATAATGATAATGATAATGATAATGATAATGATAATGATAATGATAATGATAATGATAATGATAATGATAATGATAATGATAATGATAATGATAATGATAATGATAATGATAATGATAATGATAATGATAATGATAATGATAATGATAATGATAATGATAATGATAATGATAATGATAATGATAATGATAATGATAATGATAATGATAATGATAATGATAATGATAATGATAATGATAATGATAATGATAATGATAATGATAATGATAATGATAATGATAATGATAATGATAATGATAATGATAATGATAATGATAATGATAATGATAATGATAATGATAATGATAATGATAATGATAATGATAATGATAATGATAATGATAATGATAATGATAATGATAATGATAATGATAATGATAATGATAATGATAATGATAATGATAATGATAATGATAATGATAATGATAATGATAATGATAATGATAATGATAATGATAATGATAATGATAATGATAATGATAATGATAATGATAATGATAATGATAATGATAATGATAATGATAATGATAATGATAATGATAATGATAATGATAATGATAATGATAATGATAATGATAATGATAATGAT
>OZ010656.1:32411916-32414416 GCA_963932375.1 Phania funesta
TTACAAGTCTCCATTAGCAGCTTTCGTTTGCTTGGCAGGGGCCCGCCAATGTTCGCCATTAATCTGCTGAGTTGTGCTGTTATCTTTGCAGCCTTTGTCGTTACATATTGGATCTGATTTGAGTAGGTCAGCTTTGGATCCAGTCTTATTCCTAGGTAGTTGACCGACTTTTTACTGGATATCACTATATCATCGTCTATTCGTATGTGTAGCTCTACAGGAATATGTCGTCTTGTAAGAAACAGAAGCTCTGTTTTATGCATCGCCAGTTGTAGGCCACGAGAGTTCAGCCAGCTCTTGGTCCTTATCATTACCTGTCGCAATCTGCGTTGTGCGTCCTCTGTGTTTCTTGCTTTGATTACAGCAGCAATATCGTCTGCGTACCCGACTAGGAATGTGTCTTCAGGCATTTCCATTTTTAGAATCTCATTGTAACTGACATTCCAGAGGTCAGGTCCTAGTATGGACCCCTGGGCAGCCCCTGAGGTGATCTGCATTTTTCTCGTTCCTATGCTCGTGTTATATATAAGTACTCTGTCTTTCAGATAGCTTTTAATAATTCTCATTAAGTACTCTGGTACATCAAATTCTCTCTTAAGAGCATGTAGAACATCTACCCATCTTAGACTGTTAAAAGCATTTTTTATGTCCAAAGTGGCTAGAAGAATAACTGGTCTCGTGAAATGACTCATCTGCTGAGCGGCTGTAACAACATCTTCTACATCTTTTAAAGCTCCTATCGTTGATTTTCCCGACCGGAAACCATGTTTTCTCTTCGATAAGCCTCCCCCGGCGGTGATAGCTTCCTCGAGCCGGGGTTTTATAAGACGCTCCAGCAATTTACCGGCAGTGTCTAGCATACAGAGCGGTCTGTATGAGGATGGCGAGTTTGGGTCACCCTTTCCTTTGCTGATAAGTACGAGTCTTTGTTTTTTCCAGACGTCCGGAAACACTCCCTCTCTTAAGCAACTGTTGTACATTTTCAGTAGCAGCTCAGGTCGTTTGTTTGCAATTTCCTTCAAGACTTCTGCTGGTATGCCGTCAGGACCGGGTGCCTTTTTGTTTTGAAGGCTACGAGCTGCCGTTTTGAGTTCTTCTGGTGTGAAAGGAGATACGTCGTTCATTTGTCCGACTTCTGCGTCGTCTTTCCTTATGTCGTGTTTCGGAAAGAGCGTCTCCACTATATGCTGCATGGTTTCATCGTCCATTTCCGTCACATAATTTTTCATGCCAAGCTTTTTCATGACTATTTTGTAGCCAAGGCCCCAGGGATTTCGATTAATATCCTCTCTCAATTCCTCCCATTTTTCTTTTTTGCTTTTATATATAGCGTTGCGAAGCTGTTTTTTTGCTTCCTTGTACTCTGTGTGCTCGGCCTCCGCTGCTCCTCTGCGCTTGGCTCTGGTGTAGTTTCTTCTCTTCCGGATGCAGTTTCGTCGGAATTCTTTAATTGAGTCGTTCCACCAGTGTACTGCAGTTCTGTTATATTTTGTCATCTTAAGTTTTGGCATTGCTTGATTGCAACCCCTTTCGATGATGGTCATCACACGTCTCACAATTGTTTTAGAATCTCCTTCAAATTCTGTTCCTTCTGTTAGTCTGTCAATTCCGGCCAGGAGTGTGGAAATATCTAGCTTATTTACATTCCATTTTCGAGTGCTAGCGTTAGCTCTCTTTGAGGGTAAGGCAGTTTCACTATTCTTAAAGGAGAATAAGATGTACTGATGGTCGCTGGCAGTGTATATTTCTAGTACTCTCCAGTCCTCTATTTTGTGGGCGATTTTTTCTGACACTAGGGTTATATCGGGTATGGTACCATCGCAGCCGGGGCGTCTGAATGTGGGTACCCACCCCTTGTTTGCGACCGTTAGTCCTGTCCTAGCCATCATCTGTACTATTCTTCTGCCTCTAGGATTCGTTGTTGTCATACCCCATTCTACAGCTCGGGAGTTGAAATCGCCTGCCACTATGAGGTGTCCACCATTTTCTCTCGCGATATCTTCAATCGCGTCGAGTTTCGCTTCAAAAGCGTGGATGTTATCGCTGGGAGTGAGATAGCAACTTACCAGTGTGATATGGTCAAACTGCAGCCACACAAATCCATTTCCCTTGCCCTTATTTTTTGGTTGTATACAGCTGCTGCTAGGTATCCATATTGCGGCAGTTTCTGAGTCATCGTCGCACCAATCCCCATTCGACATCTTTGTGTATTGCTCACTGATGATTACCAAGTCTGCTTCTTGCTCCAAAGCAATTTGCGGGAGGAGATCCTGCGCCACTTTGCCTCTATGCATGTTTGCTTGAAGTATTTTCACTGCGCCTTTTTCTTATTTTCTATGCAACTTCTTGAGCTAGGGAAGTGCCGCTATTACGGGCAGTTCAACGAAGGCTCTTCTTTGTTCCCTACTATTTGTAGATGTTAGACGCACAGTTGTATCCTCTTCTGCTATGTTTGTTGCTTTGTTTACAGCTTCAACAACTTTTTCTGCTGTAGAAACAG
>OZ010656.1:32424416-32429416 GCA_963932375.1 Phania funesta
TCATTTTGTACCACAACACTCCGATACAGATTCCTAGGATGATTATTATGCCAGTCTGGCTAAAAAAGGTCAAATTCATCTTGGTTCCAAGGTGTTGTAGGCTATCGATATTGGTGAGGCTGATGTTGTGAACTTGTTCGATATTAACCAACAACTTCTCGTCTGTTACGCTTGTTAGGACAGGAGGAAGTGGTTGCGTTTTGATACTCGATGTGCTGGAGAATGTCTCGTTGCCGATTAGTAGCGTTTCATTAGAAAGTTGAATCAGGTAGGTGCCATTTAATATTTCAGTTTGATACGGACCTTTTATTAAACCCACGAAGTTGGTTAGGAAAATAGTGTCTGGTGTTAACATTTCAACAATTTGATTTTGCGTGATACTGTAGCGGCAGCTAGCGTTACCTCCTTTAAGAATTCGAGGTATGCAGGTTTCTTCAGCCAGTTGAGCAAGAGATGATTTTTCACAAACCGTTGCTTGGTTTATAGTTAGGCATTGACTTTTCACACCGTACGTTTCATTCTGGCTAATTAAAATTTCATTATATGGTAATTCAATTTGCTTCCCTCCTCTAATTGTTGTTCGGGCAATAAGTCGGTGATAGGGGCTTGCCTTCAGCTTTGGTATGGATAAGACGTATAGCAAAAGAGACCCATTAGTATATATAGATGGATTGCCGTATTCTATAGCTTCTACTGCGTTGGCGTAGGGCAAGGTTTCCATCTCGGTGATTATGTTTTCGACTTCCGCCCTATCCAATAAGTTCGTGTTAACGATTCCGCTTTTGGCCAGTTGGCACGCTCGCACAATTTCATTAATGATATCCTTAAGAATAAGGACTTGGTTAACAGTGTCTTGTCCGACTCGCTCAACTTCTTTGCCATTGCTTATTTCATTCATTTTGTTGATAAGACTGTTGGTTTTCCGCACGATGTCGTCCGTGGTCTTAAGGAGTTGTGAATTTATTTTATACTGTTCATTATTGTTGTGAACTATTTCGTTTTGGCTTTTCAAAACTGCATTCCAGTCTGCTGCGTCTGGGTTGCCTGCTACCCATTTCCAGGCGGAACCTATCCAATCAATTGATCTTCTTATTTTCCTTTGTACACTCCCCAGTTCCATTAGCCTATCGTGTACTTGACCCAGATGATAGTTGATAATTTCTTTGGTTTTGCTTGGAGGTATTAGCTTTTCAACCAACAACGTGACATTCTCAGCCATCTTCGTATACTCATCTAGATTTGCAACATGAACCAGCTTAAAGTTGCCGTTGATTGTCCATGCGTTGCCTGCTCGTATGGTGACTATGGGGGCGTCGTAATGGTATACCTGTGCTGCACTCGATGTGTTAATACCCATGTGTATGAGGGTGAAAATATATATTGGTAGAAACATTTTCTGTAAAATAATAATTCTTAATGGTTAGGAAATACTAAGGGTATGTGAATGCAAAGCAGTTTTTTTTTTATTTTTTTTTTTTTATTTTTTTCTTATAAATATTTAGGTATTTTTTCCTAATTTATTTAGTGATTTTTTGTCATAAATATTCTCTTTTTTTTTTTTTTTTTTATAATTCTGCATCAGCCAGTTTTTGAATAGTTTCTTGGTTCACTCGGAACACTAAGTGATGAACTTATACCCTGCCGCCGTTGCATATATATGCCTTTATGCAACTTACCAAGCAGAGCATCAGCTCATCTCCCGAATACTGTCCAGGCCTAGCTGATGTTCTCTATATTATGTTATATGACAATTATATAATACATTTTTCAATTTTACGCGTCAATTGCGCTTTTTATTTTCATTATATTGTGAAAGGAAGTAAAGGAATATATTTTAAATTTAATCTTCTTATACGTTCTTTTTAAGATTTTTAATGTGAGCTTTATGGATCCTTTTACCACTTGCCGTTCGTACTGTTACCCTGTTGTCTTTTTCTACTATCTCTTTTCTGTAAACTGGCTTATTTTTGGCTTTTATATTTTTTATTTTAACAAATATTGCGTCACCTTTTTTGTATTTTCTAGGCAAAGAACGTTTTTTATTCATACGTTTGGTTCTTTCTTTTACATTTCTTTTAATAAGTTTTCGGAGGTCTTTATTAATTTTAGAACGTGCTTCAATCAGCCTGTCCATATCAGAAGTTCCTATTCTGTTAAAGAACACATCGCTGGGTCTTTTGCCAGTTACTGAGTGTATAGTACTATTGTATCTGTCTACCGCGACATATATTAATTCTTGTACGCTAAGTTCGGAATAATCTGTCTTCAAACACCTATAGATTTCAATTAGCGTTGAGTGCAGACGCTCCACTTGTCCATTTACTTCACTACGTTGCGATGGCGTCAGGTAAATTTTTATTCCTAATCTTTCTAGGAAGTCCCTAATCAAAGGACTAAGAAAACTTCTTTCATTGTCTGTTACTAAAATCTTCGGTGCTGTAAAATAGTGAAGAATTTTAACTAATTTTTCTCTGATGTGTAATACAGACCTGTCACTTATGTGAAAAAGTTTTGCAAACTTGGAGAATTTGTCTAGCACAGACAAGAATTTTTGATCTTGTATCTCAAATATATCCATGTGCAAAATTTCACATGGCATAAGTGGGATGGGTGTTTCTTGAAATTGAGGTTTGAAAGGGTTTCTGTCGTATTTATTGCCTTTGCATATTTCACAACGATCTACAAAACTTTTTATCAAAGCGTACATTCTAGGGAAGTAATATTTATCTAATATCTGTTTCCTATTTTCTTTGGCGTTTCTATGCGCTCTTTGATGTTCTTTCTGAATTACTTCGAATTGGTGGTCTTCCAAACTAATGTCGGTGACTACTTTTTGTGCAATTCTAATTTTATACCCAGAAAAATGTTGTAAATAGATGTCCTGCAGAGTTTTAAGCATATTTCGGGAGCTTTAATACCATTAATTATATTAGGCTTCAATAATTTTCTGAGAATGCTTAGAAGCATTTCTTTATTCCATTCGGGCGATGAAACGTAGTGTCGATGAACGTTATTATGAGGCGTTTCTTGTGATTGCAAATCGGGGCCAAATTTAAAAATTATTTGATTTCTGAAAACATTGATTGGAACTTCTACATGCGGCATAAGGTCAGATCCCTCTTGATCGGCGCTGTGTACAGTTGAGTCAGTTGATTCAGTATCATAATCTCTTGCTTCTGATGCTGTTCTTGTAGTTTCTGAGTGTTTATCTTCTACCTCAGAGGCTGTTTCGGTACGCTGTGAATCACCTTCGCTGGCTGTTTCAGTAGATTCGTCGCTGATATGGTTAACACTAGTTTTCAATCTAGAGAGAGCATCTGCAACAAAATTTGATCTACCTGGTTTGTAGATTAATTCGTGATTATACTCTTCTATGCGTGCCTTCCATCTTTTTAATTTTGCATTAAAATTCCTGTTACCTAAGGCAAAAGTAAGAGGCTGATGGTCGGTGTAAATTTTTGTTTTTTTCGCACCATATAAATAATTTCTGAGATTGTCTAGTGCCCATATAATAGCCAACATTTCTTTTTCATTTGTGGCATATCCTTCTTCTGTTTTATTTAGCGACCTAGATATGTATGCGATAGGTTTATCTTTACCGATTTCGCCCCGTTTGCTCCAACGAATTTATTCTAATCCTAAGCTCATTTAAATCATTAGCCTGCTCTATCCTAGCTAATCTATTTTCCATAGACCTTGCCTGTTCTAACAATCGATTAACCGCTCCAGTGAGGGCAGTAACAGTATCTCTTATTTCGTCCATAATTACTTTGTAAAAAAAAGAAATGTGGTAAAAGGATTCACTCACCTGAAAAATTTATCTTTATCAGCAACGGGATTGGATACACTTCCACTTCCTTTATATTTTAATTTTTTTCACTTTATGAAAAAATTTTTTGTAATTTTTAGGTTATACTTATATTTTTTTAAAATTTTCTTTTTTGATAAACTGCAATGCTTTTTTAAATTTTTTTATTTATTTTTTATTAAACTCTTTCAATTAAATTTTCCGATTCAATTTTTTCAATTTAATTTTTTCAATTTAATTTTTTCAATTTAATTTTTAATCTGAATTTTTCAGTTTACTTTTTTCATTTAAAAAATTTTTTATACAATTTTTCAATTTAAAATTTTTTTTTTTTTTTTTTTTTTTTTTTAATTCAATTTTTCAATTTCAATTTTTAATTTTAATTTTCAATTAACTTTTTCATTTAAAAAAAATTTTTTCCAATTCAATTTTTTGAATTAAATTTTTCAATTAAAAAACAAATTTTCTCAATTCACACTTCTATAAACTTTATTTAATAAAAAAAATTAAATTTTTTCAGAGGGATAATATCCCCTGTGAGTCCTTGCTGCTACCGACGCGATCTAGCTAGGAAACCTGTTATCCTCGCGGAAGGTCCGTATTTTTCCTTTTTGGCACCCCACTTTGATTTTCGCGGGAGCCTACTGCGGTACGGATTGCTTCACTTTCACTCTGATAACCTTTCGTGATTTTTTGTTAAATTGGAATCAGTTTGGTGAAGGAGGATGCCTTTGATTAATTTTATTATAATAATTAATTTTTTTATAGATCCTGGAGTGCTCCGTAGAGATCGCAGGATATTTATTAATTTATTTTATTTCTGGAGAGCTCCGTAGTGATCGCAGAAATTTTTTATTTTTTATAAGGAGACCTTAAATCAGGTCCCTGCTCGGGCGCCAGTTAAGTTTCCTTGCTAGGTGTAAATAAATAAAAACACTTTTTTAAACTTCAAACTTCAAATACAATTTTATTTCACAAATGAAAAACACTTTTTTAAACTTAAACTTTGAAAACAATTTTATTTTACAAATTTTAATATTTAATTTTATTTCAACCGTTCACAGTCGATATGCAGCAAAGACTCCCGTTTCATTTCGTTTTTTCTTAAAGAAGACTTAAAATTCTTTTACAATAAATTGCTTAGTTACCAAAAATCAATCAATTCGATTTCCTATTGGTTAAATCGATCAAA